>LJIJ01002305.1:0-28645 GCA_001718145.1 Orchesella cincta
TTCCGAGTTCAATAATTTCTAATGCTCAGTTTAATGAAAGTTTCTAATGTTATAATTAACTAATTCACAGATCCATCACATATTAAATAGGCAAGACTCAATTACATAAGAATTGTAATTGTAGGCGAGATTTTAAACTTGACTTCTGAGTGATTCAAGATAATATTAAATTAAATCAGCCAGACAGCCATAGTAAGAATTCGATCAATAGCTCATAAGAAAAAGAAACGTAGTTTAATTTAAATGTTTAATTTTCATGGAAAGTGTAAAAGATTTTAGTTAAGCAATAATGCCCTATAATTTTAAGCAATTTATCCGCGTTTAATAATTACTGTTAATTTACAAATGAACGAGAAAGCACTTTCAATGCAGTTGAATGATTTATGTTTTTACAGACTTTAAACCGTTATACCGAGTTTTTATGTTATCATAATTAATTATTCTAAAAGGTGAGTCTCAAATCAATTTTTAATAATGTTACAGGAGCTTCCAATTCCAAGTTTTATGGTACGGTGTATTTCATTTTTTCGAAAGCAGATTATATAATTTTAACACACTCGCAGGAGCTCGTGCTCTGTAGTGTAGGTGTGTTAGGTACGTATGATATACTTGTTATGCAAAGATGATGATGATATAAATATGATGTGAAGATGATGGAAGTGTCAAATGGAATGTGCATGAGATTGCAGTTGCAACTCACGAGCACGCTTGTCAATGCCAATGTATTATTAATGAATGATGATAATGATGATGAGTGAGTTGTGAATGATAATTCACGACAAGAATAAAAGCAGTCTCGTTCAGAGTCTTGAACGAAGAACAATCAAACTACAACTAAAGATCCTGGAGCCTTCCTTTATTTATCTTGGACCTTATGGTCCGTAGCATCGGGTATTCATTGGGCCCTTACAGGCCCGTGTTTCATGATAATACCTGTCGAATAGATGGGAACATATTACCCCCAGTCTAATCATAATTCTGGTTTAGGTTAATTATATTCATTTGACCGTACGTTTGTCTGCGCTTGGTCAGCGTTATGTAGATTAGCTTAATTGGAGTTGAAAAGAAAACTCATGTTCACTTTCTTTTGTTCCAACTTTAACACTATTTTTCACATTTATGGGACTGATAAGGAAACGTGTTCCTAATCCGTCTTTTATTAGCTCTTAAGATTAACATAATTTGCATGAACTTTGTCATATTATAATGTATGTAAATTGGTTCTTCTTTTGTTCGCTGTACTATAAAAAGGGACTCAACTCTGTATTGGTTTCCTTTCCTACCCAACTTTCGCTCGCTGAGAGGATATGAGCTCGAAAGAAGAGTCAATTTACTGGTTGTTATTTTTGCTGAAAGTATTGCAATAATCACAGTAAAATTCAGAAACTTTGTTGTTTGTTTCTTTTATTTTGTTCCTAGGAACTTTGTTCGTTTTTGTTCATTCCCTGAAGGGAACATTGACTTTCACTTCCGGGAAAGTTCCCGTTTTAGTTCCTATTTTGAATTAGAATCATTTCTGAAGGGAACATTAGTCGATTCCGAGCATTTGTATTGTGCTCAAGTTCCCGTTTCAGATTCCTCCTGCCGGAGGTGGTCCTTCTATTTGAACTTTTGAAACCACTGTAGATTGTTGCCGATAGAGTTTGATCGAAGGTCTATTTTGGCGTCTACATTGCAGTTGACATTGAAACTGGAGAGGTATAACTCTCTTAGCTTGTTTATTTATATCAAAAACCTCGTCATTCAGTTTTTTGTTCATTTCGTATTTTCACATTTTGGATTGCAAGGTGGCTGCAGTTCGAATGGTTGATCTTGTAGAAAATGGGGTGGTGTCGGACCTCAATGGACCTTCTCTATTTAAGCAAAAGAAAAACATGGATATTTTCGAATTATGCGAGGATATGTGCAAGGACTGTGACATTTTTGAAACTTTTAATATAACTGAATACGCCGACATGTTTGGTCTGAAGGTGGACGAGAAATACAGGAAAAGATGGCTAGCAACCGAGAATGTAACAAAAGGGATTAAATTATTTGCAACAGAGAGGAATCAAAATTGTTAAATGCAACTTCATTAGTCCCTTCACAAGACGAGCTGGACACAAGCACGGATAGTCGAGTATCAACGAAGATACTTCCATGATTGCAAAAATAAGGAAGGAGAAATTTTAAATCCGAGTTCTGATCCCACTGATTTTGTAGATTTTGGCTACTTTGATTTAAGAAACAGGAGGATCAAATAGAAGATTCTTGCATTCTAGCTATGTTGAAGATTCACGCACTATAAAATTATGATATAAATAAAAAATTGGTCAAACATAAAATATTTCTAACGATTTACTAACACCAGTTAACGAATAAGGACATGCAGCCGTTCTTTATTTAATTTTAAAACGCAGTTGTAAAATTTGTGGTGTTTAGATAGATAGTTCAATTTAAATCGACAGAAAGGAGTAACAGCTTTGCAGAGGTTTTATAGAACGTAGAACAGGTGTACGTTAAAATAATAAGACCAATAATAATAAATCATTAATTGGATACAGACTAACGGTAGAATCCATTTAATTGGCGCGACAACGCTAAACGTACTGATACTCCATAAATAATTTGAAATCCCGTAACATACATATTCGAATCGTCTTGAATAAATAATCGCGGGATTTAGTCAATAGAATAAACACTAATTATGTTGTATTTCAAAGCCAACTTGCTTAATGGTGGCGTTGAAAATAATTTACTCCAAAAGTAGATGGTAGAGAGTACAGAGATAATTGAATAACAAAGTAAAAAATGGTAACTTAAAAATATTTATTAATAATTACTTAAGGAGGAAGCAATTGAGGGATTGCAAATTACATTTAGGTACTACGACCGAGGATAAAATTGAGAGCTCAACGTGAAAGCACATTACCCAACATAATTATATTTTGCTTTGCACATTTGATATCACAAATCCGAACAGCCCGTTCTGAATCCAGTAGTTGGTTGTGTTGTTGAATATGCTATAATGAATTCTACATTTCTATATTTTAGACGTTCGACAGAAGTATGTGACATTATTGGAATCGCATCTAATATATTTTATTTATTTTTTGGTATGTGACTTCATGTAAAGAGACTTCTGTAAAATATGTAGTAAATATTATATTTCAAGCAAAATTTTACGGTTTACTTAAAACGTAAAACGTACATTATATTTTGTTTATTATAACATGATTGACGCATGTGAGGTTATTCGTTTTTCTCTGTATATGTTTCAACACTTCAATATGAGATTGAAAACTCGTTGACTCCTTACAAAAAATATTATAAAATAGGTTTTAAAAGTTTAACCTTGACCCGCTTCGTTCAGGAACTTCCTTTTTCATTACCAATCTGATGAAACATTCTCGTTTTTAGTAAACCCTTGAGATGATTTCAATGATGAAAACCCTTTTAACTCCCAAAAATCAGATTTGGTTCAATCAATCCTTCATCAATAGAATTCAGTTTTCCAGTAAAGTAAAAACTTTTGGGTTTTTCATGAAGTACTTAACTAAAAATCTCCACAAAAACGAGATTTTTGTTTTGTAGTAAAAGGATTAAAATATGATTGACATTCACGTAAGAATTTTGTCCCATTTTAGGTGTTGTGTATTATCATGATTTACCTCGGTCCTTCATCCTTTTGTTGGTTTAATACGTAAAAGTATTGTATTACGTAAAAATACCCTTGTTCCCAAAAACCCTTCATATAAAGAATTTCATTTTCCTGTAAAAATGGAAAACTTTACAAAGTACACTTCTCTGTAATACTGAGTGCTCCCTTTTAAAGAAAAAATTATGTTTGAACCTGTCGACATCCCCGCAACCAAAGGGGGGACGGGGTACAGCCGTCCCCACTCTAGAAAGTTCACGCCCCCCTCACGGTCCCCTTTGTCCCCTCCAAAAAATGCTGAAATGTATTCTTTTTATAATATTTCTGAACTACGACCTAAAATTTATTACTTTTGTAGCCAAAATTTTTCTTGTCGAACTGCAATTTTTGTGTTATTCCTGAGCATTTGGGATATTACTGGTGCAATTTTGTCTAATATCATCTTTGAAACCAATATGCTCGCCAAGGCAGGTCATTAGAAAGCTAATTTTGGTGCTGCTCAAAAAATTAAAGTTGCAAGGGAAAAGACCAGTCAACAAAAAATTTAAAACTAGGATTTACTCCTCAATTCCCCTCCACAAAAACTGTGGTAGCAGCACTGTCCTTCAAAGTGCATTTTTAAAGCGATTAGTCAGTGTAAACTGCCTGAGAAATTTTAACAGGGAAGCAGAATGAACGTACGACCTTCAACTGATAATATTTCAAAACTCTAATAGGAGTTTCGAATAACACAAGTAAAAATGTTTCCACTTTTTGTCTAGAATTGACATTTTGAAAGTATTTCATAATCGTTTGCTGACTTTTCTGTATCTGCGATATTAAACTGAAACGGAAAATTAAAAATTTTCCATTAAAGACTGTAAAGACTAGTATTAAAAAGGGGGCCGAAATTTTCCTTGGGTGTCCCCCCCAGGTTCAAATCCGTGGTTGCGGGCCTGCCTGTCGATGACGGAACAAAGCAAGTAAACCTTTTGAATTGATGAAATGAACCTTTGAAAAGATGGTAAATCTTTTCTTCCTAACTTCGAGGTTTAGGATGACGGCATGACACTACTATTACATATTATGTGGTGCATCTTTATTTTCATGATGATTGCATAAGAAAAATGGATTAGAGTCACATGCAAAGGGTACCTGTTTGGCAGAAATATTGGATTACCACCAGTTGGGTTTAGTTGAAGGAGTAAACACAATCCGTATGTCTAGTAGGATAAAATATGTCAGTGGTAACGGTAAAGCTTTGATCGTAATACTGATGATGCATTCGTTCGTTCAATGATTTACAAGAATTTTAACTTCTGGAAATGCAGGTAACCTCAGGTAAAAGTCTCAGATATAATACAAATAACAAATGGTCATTTATTGTGATTTTTATGTATGTAAAAACAAAGTGCCTTGTATTTTGGTTTTTGTATTTTGTATTTTGGTTTCCACCTAAACTTTGTAGCGTTTGAACTGAGACTACAATCATAATTTTCAACGACTATGTTATTAGTCAACATTATTCAAAAACTAAAATATGTTACACTTGTACTCGTGACAAAATATATTACGGAATATTGTAGGGAAGGTGGAAGACAATTTAGTTTGCTTTCAATCTTGAATATTGTAAGCTTGATTAAGCACACGTTGAATAAATACTTTGGAAAATAATGCGAAGCGACGACAAATAATTTAGTTTGAAACTTGAAGCCACTTTGGGAAGTAAGTCCAGCAAAGGTGTTTTCCATCACGGAATACACAGATAAATCACCCTCATCCAATACTCGTATTTGACAAATTGTTCTTTTAACAAGTAAATGCTAATTTGTGTTAGCTTCAAATACATTTTTCAGGAGTATTGTCTTGCGTCAATTTTGCCGGAGAAAGTACAGTCTACCTACTAGTACACGCTCTTCTTTTAGGATTTAATAAATAGTGGAATTAGGACCGCAAGATAAACATTTATTAGAATATTAATAGATTCTAATAGGAATACACGAAATGTTTTTTATGGTTGTAGTAAAGGCTTTTTGCCCCAAGAAATTTTACTGAAAACAGTAATTTCTCTATAATTAACGGTAATATAATTAAACTTATTACTTAGTTTGTAATGGTCAATGTAGTCTGAGGCGCGTACAGGGACACAATCGAACTATAACTGACCGATATATTTAGATTTTTTGGACAATGGGAAAAATTAATTTGAGAGGACTTGCACACTGGAAGCCATGTGCTCTCTAACACCTACCCAGACATAAAAAATGTTTGGCATTATAACGGGTTTCGGGTGTAAGGTTAGCAAGGAATGAATTCCAATCTGAGAAACATGTCAACCCAATCTGATTTGATTTGTTTGGCAAATGACTGAACTTAGCGACCAAAAATCTTCTTATAGAACCCAGTATTAATAAGACGATTTTCAAACAGTTCGCTCGACCTTGCCTATTCCGTTTTCCGCGGCCGGAGAAGGATTCATAACCTACGCGGTCCGACAAAGGGGAAATTGACCGCAGACAGTGCATTTAATTGGAAATGCGAGCGGCTGTAGAAGACTCACCTAACAGTTGCGAGCGCATCGGTGCGTGCCGAGGCTGCCGGCTAGCGCGGCTGCAGCTGAGGTCAGAATCAGAAAACATGGCAGGATAATGGGAAATTGTTATAGAAACCAACACGTGATTCAGAATAAACCTGCGGTTTGTCAAGTTTTAATTCGACGGAAACAACCGACATATTTGCTGGCATATATAGCTAACAGAATTTTTTATACTACATTAATATATATAGAAACTTTTGAAAAATTATGATGAGCATGTAGAAATTAGGTTTAACTTGCTGAATCTCTAGAGACATTTATGAAACAATCTTTGGTACTAGAAAACAACTTATGCCACACAAATTAAAACAAGAGTGTTCAAATTGACAGTGCTAACGCAAAAGTTAGATAGAAATTTATTCGAATGTTTACGAGAAAATTATGAGGAAAATGCAATTTTTCCTTGAGGCTTCATAAATTCATTACATCCACTTATACAAGTAAACAGAAACATTACTGACACTTTTCACCATTAATTTAGCATAATTTTTTATGTATATATTACCTTGTAACTGTTCTCGAAATTATTCACAACATCACAATATCTGCTATCCTCAACCTCAACCACTGTGACGGTCAATCAGCATGGTGTCTTCCGTTTTTGTCCCCTATTAAACCCTTTAGAAATATTTCCGGAATAACAGCATTTTATTTCTTACAAATCAGATACGTTCGCCAATTGCTTGCCAGAAAAGTTTTGTCATTCTATAAACCAAACGCCTTGGAAGGTTTATAAAGGTGGAAATTCTTGTAAAATTGTCATAAAGAATTATTGTATTCGAAGACTGAAAACGTTGTTTACAGCGAGTTATGCTGTCGGATCTTATCAATTGATAACAAACACACTCTTGTACCACGCTGTTGCCCGCTTTGGCAGTAAAGACCTTGAGCTGCAAAGCGGTCCCGCCAATATTCATGACGAAATAGTTGGCGCGTGAAAGCGGAGGGGCAGCGGAAGCTTAAACTAACTAATTGTGGAAAGTGCGAGTAATTGATAATGAATTACTACTTATTATAGTGCAGGTTATTCAATCCCATACTGGTTCGAACTTCTAGGCGCTTCGATCATAGCGAGGTTAATGCGAGAACTAAAATCATGAGAAAAATAATTCTTCAAAGATGAGTAAGACATTTCCAATCGGAATGGTCCATAAAATATAACGTCACAAATCAATATTAAAGACTATTCAAAAAACGATATCTTTTTTGGGTGCCTACAGCTTTTTTTATTACATGTCAACGGCATTCGTTTATGTATGCAACCACACTTACCAGGTATTAAATTACCCTGTTGATTCTTAATTCAACGTGTGCTCTGGCAGACCCGGGGGCCGGGGGTCGGTCTCGTCCCTTCCCCATTCACTTGTTCTTGGAACCCGGCATGTTCTGGTTAAGGGCTGAACCTAGAGCAATGATAATGGCCACCTGTTGATTCATCAATTCAGGTACGAACGCACTTACGGCTTTTATCGTGCGTAGGATTGAAAGGGAAGTTTGGAAGATCTATTCAGTTACGAATACAAGTTAGTTAGATACGAATTCACTTCAGAAATATTCAGTAACATCTTTTGTGGAGGAATTGTTTGCCTACTGGAAGAATTGTCCCGTCCTCAAATCAATGTCTATTTCGTTTTTAATAGAGCAAAGTACGGCTATCAGGAATTTTCACCCTTGAATGTATGAAAAACTAGCACACATTTGAGCGTGTTTAGTCATTATGCCAAATAGATGTTTGTAAAACCCGAAGTTAAACAACATAATATGTTACGTTGGTACTTCGGCTAAGAGCCCTTTTTATGGCATATTACTGAATATTCTTATTTAATCTTAAACGTTACTGAATTTGATTAAAGATCATAACATTAAATAAGAACCTCAAGATAGACAAAAGCCAATGCGGATTAAGAATTTAAATTACTTTCTCCACGTTAAATTTACAAGAATATTACTTCCACCAAACTAAAGTCAAGAGTCGTGAGTCTTCTGTTGGTTTGTACTGCCACAGAATTACGGCAAATTTATTATCCAACTGATGGACATCCTTTGATTACAGGCACAATTAAAGGGTACGCTTTTGTGGGTGTAGGATTTCCGTCACTGAACAATTTGTTTTCTGTACAATGCGTTGCACAAATAAAGCCCATGATTACCATTAGCCACCTGTTGGTATATCGAAATCATGCAGCAATGCATGACTACTTTCCCAACACAGATATAGCCCTCACAAAGATCCCCACTGCTTTTATTTCCTACGCACGGGATACGAGAAGCATGTAATCTGAAAACTCGTGTATCAAACTATGATGATGTGCTCGAACTTATATTTTTTAAATGAGGGACAATGAGGAACAATGCTTAAAATATATTTGCAGTTGGTTATAATCGCATAGAGAAAATCACCTTGAAATGTTTGCAATTTTGATGATTTGAAATATTTTTCTTGTACGTTTCATGCTTCAGTGTGTATATTTAGCGATAGTGTTGTAATTGTCAAGCAAGCTGCTTATCAGCGGCTGGCTAACTTCTAATGATGGGTTTTGTCTTGTTCGTAACATTTTCAAATGTCTTGTTCTTGAAAACAAATGGTTATGATGCAGAAATCACTCCCACAAAAACCCACCTACTAATATTGGCTCTCGTATGAAAAAAACCTTTTAGCGGATGATGTTTTTTCATAATTACGTGAACTGAAAGCTCGACATCATTTTCGGATGGAATTTTCTAACCCTGTAAGAAAATAGGAAGCTTGAAAATTGTGAGATTATTCTGTAAACTCACAACCCAGAAGTTTATACAATATTTACAACTTTGTCTAATTAAGGGACAGTTAAAGTTTCTGACAGTTCATGAAATATTTTAATGAAAAATAGGTTCGAATCAAATTATAGGCTAAGGTTAAATTTGTAGACTTTGTAAGTGTTATGGTTCACCCAGTTGCTGAAAAAGGATTTTATTAAAAAGGGCTTACACAATCGAGAACGTCATAAAAAGCTTTTATAAATCCGTTAGATTTATCCTAGCAGGTAATTCAATGGGTAGAGAGCATTGTTTGTTTTTCTTTGATAGAACTTCAAAAGCGTGATCCCAATTTCGATGCTCGTGCATAATAGCCTTGAGTGACAGGTATTAATTTGATTCAAGAGCATTCGTAATACAAAAACGGTGGATCCAGCAGGATATTTTATAAGTCCTGCATCGTCAAAGAATGCAGCTGGCATCACATTTTTTATTCAATTTGTGGAAATTCCTATCTTTAAACCCCATTCCATTTGTATTTAAACCACATACTATTCTCTATCGGATGAAATTAAAACGGATTTCTTAAGAACCGTATTGTCACCGGTTCCCTTTTAAATGTATGCTTCAATGAAGTTTCATAATTCAATCAATTCAATGAACTAAAATGCAATAGAATGGAATCATACTACACATTAGCTAGCTTCGGAGTGATGTTTCTATTTTCAGATACCTGAATCCAAATCGGCACCTTACATATCACCTAATTCGGAGTCTATCATCCGTGATAATGAGAAATATTACAAGAATTAAAAATAATTCGTTGCCGTTATAGTGTAGGTAGTTTACGTATGAAAGCTAAAAATAATTTACAGGTCCAGGTGAGGGAAATATTTCTGGTGTCCAAATTTTGTAGTATTGATGAAATCCCAAAAATGGAATACATTATGATCAAACAAAGCAGACGACATATACAATACGTGTTTATATGAGTTATACAGCTCATAGTAGTAATAATATTTGTTTTTTAGATGAGTTTCACATGCTTCTACGTATACTTACACTTGCATGCACAAACAAAGGCTATTTGGCAGCACGAAAATTATCTGAGTTGCTACTGACCTCAAAGGAATATTACTTTGGGAAAAGGAAAACGTGGCTCTTGATGAGAGTCCACAAGCTCAACTCTTGAAACCTACGGCATGAATGATCATGATATGAGAAAAATGTGTGCTGCTGCTGGAGCTCTGGAGAACGTAGATGAAGCGTGGGAGTCGGCAAACTCCTTTCATGCTTCTTGAAGGGTGCCTCCTACTCGTGTGTATCATTTTATCACCAACACCTACACCTCCAATCTACATCAAAATTATTTAAGTAAACGCTTGAGATTTGTATAACGGCAGCCATATGACCGCTGCCACATCAAGCCAAATTTCCTTCATTTAAGTTACACGGGTGCGATTCATATTCATATGATGTGTTAAAAAATGTGAAGTTTACGTACAAATCGATGAAATACTGAATTTGCAAGTTAAAATTGTCCATTCTTCAGCATTGGCTCTACACCTCTTTTGTATTTTTGCCATGAAAATTGATTTCCGGTATATTAAATATGATTCGTTCTTAAAAGATGTTCTTTGAGTCTGGGTCAGAATCCTCTCTACGTATACTTCAATTCTTGAAAACCTAAAAGTGTATATGTATCACAGTTTACTAAATGCATTTATTTATTTATTTCAGCCCTTGTCTTCAAGGATGAGATATAACGCCAAGTGGGTTTTTAAGATCAGTGGAAGTTTTCTGATAGTTCCGAACGGAATCTCAGAAGATCTCTGCTACTGAGATGGAAGTTAAAAGGAAGGTGAAGGGGCTATTTTGATTGTGTTAGCAGTTATAGCTTTTGGTGCTCTCTTTGTTTGCGTCATCGCTTTAATTGTTCACTTGGGACAAAGCACAAAGTTTGCGTGGGATCTTCGAAGTAGTTGTAACTGCGTAATAAGTTTGAGTAATCTAAGTCTAGTTTGAATCATCTACAAGAACTACATTTGTATTTTAATCAAATAACGGGCACACAAAACAATACAATGTAATAAACTTCTGTATGTTGCAGTTTGGGGCAGCTTATAATTTTGTTGAAGTTCTATTAATTAATAATTGACACAGGTTCCTTGGTTAAGACCCGATGTTCTAGATAACCTCTTGAAACTACTTGTGAATTTAAAAATTCTCCATGAATATGTATGTTTTTCATACTTTGCATAGATTTCTCACCTGTTGCATTTCCGCAGTAATACATCTTCTAGTGTAAAATTTTCTGCAAATAAAACACATACTAATCTTCCAATCTGCAGATGTGTGTTTCTACAATTTCTTCGTCCTGCAAGATCTTTTGTCACTCACATCAATGTTAAAATATTGTGAGGTCCACAATCTGAGAAAGTTTTTAGATTTGTTGAACCTTCTTCATTTGATTTTACTGAGCTGAGCATATGATGACGTAAAATTTTGGACAACACGTTGCATTAGTAGTATTTATCTTATCACATTTTTTTCATTCTCTTATCATCTGCATATGAGGAACTGGTCAATGAAATGATGTGATATCTGATGATTTTGCATTCATCAGCAACACCAAATACTGCCAAATTCTATATTGGACTAAATAATTTTTTCAGCAGCTGTAGTTTCACTTGAAGGGATTCAATATTTACTAGAACATCAAATATGGCGAATAGAAGTCATGGTGTGGACAACGAGAATTTGATTAGCAATCTCAAAAGTAAGACAATTTTTTAAAACCATAAGTTTTATTTGCAGCTCTTCGTAATATAATTCTTTAAATATATAGCAAATGGTAAGTTTAAGAGCTCAAGAGTTGAAGCAGCTTTACGGGCAACGGATAGAGGGGATTTTAGTAGAATTTACCCATACAAAGATTCCCCTCAAAGCATTGGATTTGGTGTGAATATTTCTGCCCCGCATATGGTAAAATTAAAATCTACAAATTAATGACCCAAATACTCCAATGCTGCTCATATTTTTTATGCAGCACGCTCACATGCTAGAGCTTTTAGCTGACAATTTAACAAGAGGAACAAAAGCTTTGGATATTGGTTCTGGATCAGGATATTTAACAGTTTGCATGGCTTTAATGGTATGCTTAATTTCATTTTTGTCCAACTGTTCAGTTTAATTAACTGATAAAAAACCGACTAATGCTGTGGTTTTAGGTAGGAGAAACGGGAAAGGTTGTGGGGATTGACCACATTCCTGAGCTTGTAGATATGTCCATTCGCAACGTGAAGAAGAAACATGCAACCTTGTTGGAAACCGGGAGAGTAAAATTAGTAGGTCGTAAATTTAGTAAATTTCGGTACAAAATCGTGCAAATTTCCGAATAAAAGTGTAACTTTGTTATTTATTTAATTAGTCGGTGATGGTAGAAAAGGTTATGAAGCAGATGGACCTTATGACGCCATTCATGTTGGTGCCGCAACTCCACAAATACCACCTGCTTTGGTTAGTCAACTGAAACCTGGAGGTCGTATGATTTTGCCAGTTGGCCCACCAAGTGGGAACCAAGAGTTGATGCAGGTAATTTTCTTTGTAACATTTTATGTCGACTGAATTTTTGCTAACGTTGTATGTGTTTCAATTCAATAATACAACAAAATAAGGTGGATAAACTCTCAAATGGAGAAATCAGAAAAACAAGTTTGTTTGGAGTAGTGTTTGCATCCCTAACAGATCCTGACACACAGTGGCCGAGAAGGTGAGCATAATTTTGTTATGATCGGAAATATTGCAGTACAATCAGGTTTTGTATAATCTTTGGAACATTTAGGACTCCTAGATAGAGGACGTTTGCAGTGCATGCAACGGGTTTCCTTAAATTAGAAATATCGATGGAGGGGCACCAATTCAAACTAACTATATTCTAATTATAATTTAATATTGATGTACCATAACTGACTGTTTCGGTTATTAAACAATATTATGGCGCTTCAGCACGTACTATTATAATACCTTTGTGTTAAGTCTGTAATGTTTAATCTTGAAACAGATCGTTGCATAAAACATTTAGTAGATGTTGTATCAACACGTCGACATGGGGAAACATTGTATCAAAAGTTGCATCTCAAGTTTTACAATCAAAACGCTCGATTTTAAATTATTACTTATGATCGGTGGCAACATAGAAATGGGACTGAAAAACTTGTAGTTTTCCGTATATTTAATGCTTGCCAAGTAGTTAACTGGCTAAAGTAGTTAATTTAGTAGTAGTATTTCTATTATTCAATAGGTCATGATATTTTCAACATTGTTGAGTAGTTTTTGGATATCTACTTAAATCCGACACGCAGTTACTTCAATTTGGAATTATCATTTATGTATTTCTTTTGATGAAATAGCTGTAAAAATGGGATTCTAAATAGAATGTGTATTTTTGCATATGAATTCCCTTATAGGTCCTCTCGTCATTATAAAGAGTTTTGATGCTAAACGCCCTTATACACAAAGTTGAATGTAAATTTAATAAATCTAATAACAGATACCACTTTCCTCTCATATGCCCATATCACTTAAGTACATAACTAAGCAAAACTCTCTTCAAAAATTAAGTGATTCCAGCCATCGTCGATTTCATGAAACAGACTCCACAACCCCTAAGCAAAATTAAACAGAATAATAATTACAATGATTGAGTTGACTCGTTTGGTTGTCGATGATTTACCTCCCACTAAACAAATTGATTTGCTCAGGAATGGGAAATATAATAATAAGCATAAGGTCTAAAAGCAAAAGCGACATTTCTTTTCAAGGATGATGAAATAAAATTTAAAACGCATTGAAATGAGCAACAAAGGTAAAATGTCAACTACAGTTGAAATGAAAAGGAGTAGGACCGTTTATAAATTAAAATACTTACAATTACCTTCCGCCTCAAATACTTTAGTTCGGTACCCATTTCGAATCTATGCGGAATAAAATTTATTTTTAGAGTAAAAATTCTAGATAGGCGTCTAAGTGTTCCACATCAAACGTAATTGTTTGTACGAGCGAGGTTTTTGAGTATAAAAGAACCAGATGACTATTATTTACTGAGTAGCAATTGACAATAGTTTTATTGAGCATTATACCATCCTAAAATTACATCATATCATGTTACAATCCGTATTATTACTGCGATATTCATCCTCATCCAATTTTAAAACAACGACATCCACTGTGGTCGCTTCACCCCAGCCCTGAGCAAATGGAAGGCTTGTCTCCTCGCAATTTTCTTCATCTCCTCAAAATTGCTCGAGATCTGTTGCTCCAATTTCGCAGCAAGGGCCGCACGTTCCTCTTCCGAACTTACTTTCACCTCTTCTTGAGCTCCTTCTCCTCCTACAGAAGAATCCGTGGGCAACACTCCACTCGGCGTAGCCACAGCTCCCCCTTCTTCTCCACCTTGAATTACCGGAGTCACCGGTAGACTTCCCCCAATCCCCTTCACAGTAGACGCCTGACGTTCCACAAGAATCGCTTGAGATCTCGGTGCTCCCAACACAGAACTTTCCCTTTTCTGCTCCTCTCCAGGCGTCGATGGTGGTGCAACAACTTGCGGAATTGGCTCCGTGGGTGGTGGCGGTTCTCCCTCAAAAGGAACTACATTCGTCGCCGAAAATGTGACCTGAATCCCATCACCACCTTCCTGTTCTTGACCAGGAACCCCCGGTGGCTGCAGAGATCTCTTTTTCTCCTCTCCTTTCCCACTTCCCCCACTCCCACTCAATTTTCTCGCTTCACCCCCTTCTCCACTTGAAGCCTGGCCCTCCACATTAGGCTGAGTTGAAGGTCTCTTTTCCTCCGCAACTTTGAACTCCATCGACTCCCTCTTCTTATCTTTCTTTTTCTTCGCTTTTTCCTTCTTCATCCTTCTCATGGTGCTCTTTTTATTGACTAAATTTGCATTAGACTGATTTCTCAACCCATCATCATCATCTCCAGCCACCGTCCAAGCTGCTGAGCTCGCCTGAGCTGCTAACGCCAGCTTCATGTCTTCCTGCGCCTTTCTCAAGCTGACATTGAGCTCCAACTCCCACAAAAAGTTCCACAACACCCGAAAGTTCTCGAACATGAGCTTCACCTTCTCCTTCGAGCAGATCTTCATGGAATCAATATTATTCTCAAAGTACCGCACAGCCTGTTCCTGAATCCCTTTCATTTTCTCATTCGTTAGATTTTCAACGTTGGAGCTGTTCATCAAATCAGGAGCAATGTTGGTGATCACCTCATGCAAAATCTGGTCTTCTGTTCTTCCCAAACCAGTGCCAACCCTTTTGGTAGAGCCCCCATCCAAATTAGCAGGGACTAGTCGAGCTCGTTCCGCAAACCGCATGGCTTCCAAGGAAGATCGTAAGTAGGCCTTGTCGGGACGCACGTGGAGCAAAATTCGGATCTCTGTGACGCCGTCCAGAATGTCCTTGAGACAATGAGCAAGTTTATTTTGACGTACGTTGTGTCCCGTTGTGTATCTCCTCTTTTCTGAGGCGATCATGGCGAGCCCGAGCTCCTCCAGTTTGGCAAAGTACTTTTTGATCTTTTGCATTTCATTCGCTTTGAGGAAAATCTGCTCCAGGGCGAAAATATCACGACGAACAGCAATAGATTCAGCGAGGGGGCCGGAGGTGTAGCCGGGATTGCAGCAGCGGCGAGAAGGGAAGATTCCTTGCTTGGTTTTGAATTTAGTTTCGATTTTTGGAGGGGGAGGAGGAGCACAGTTGTCGGTGGACATGGGAGTCCCAGAGAAAGATGGCTCAAGGTCGGATTTCTGGTCAGGAGCAGAGGCTATCTCAGCAAAAGTGATCTGTAGGGAATTACAAGGATTTTAAGTGGGGTAAAATGAGAAATGACGTGAAAATGAAGGGAAATAATCACCCTGGAGTAAAATTGAATGAGATCCGGAGCAGTAGGGGAGATTGCGACGATGTCCATGTAAACTATGGTATGGAAACGTTCGAAGGCTGCCTCTTGGTGAATTAGCTTTTGTCCAATGAGAGCTCGAAGGAGGAGACCTAGCCCGTGCTCGAGACAGTCCACCTCTTCAATATACATCCCTTTTGGGCCGCGATCTCCAACGTCGTTGATTTCATAAGGGCCGAGGGTGAGGAGATCTCGAATCTTTTCTCGGCGCACTTCAATAATTCCTATTCCAAACTTGAAGTCGGTTTCTTCTTTCTTCCTGTCTTTGATCTCGAACAATTTCTCGAGGGATCTGGCGATTATTCCACGATTCTTTAGAGAAATTAGGGGAGAAAGTTAATGGGGTGAAATGAGAATGTTTTAAAGTTTTATTTGGTTTGTTTACCCGATAACGACCAGAAAGTCCGAATAAACTGAAGGTTTTCCCAGAGACTTCAGGCCCAACAGCCACAATCATTCCGGGGGTGCCTTGCATCGCCTTTTCAACTATTTCAGAGGCTACCACGTTGAATGTGTCATCCTGGCTGGAGTTTTCAAGCACGTTGTCAGCTGGGAAATAGATGAAACTTGGATGGAGCCGGGATTTTGGGTCTTGGGACTTGTGGTCACGGTCCACTCTGATTTGGATTGTCTGGAGAGGAAGAAAGGCGAATAAATTCATTTATATTTTTTAGAAATTAAGCTGAAACAGTTTTTTAATGAGAACCCCACCTTCGTTTCAACATCCACCTCAAAAAGATTGTTCCCAACGTTGGGGGAAGGGCGGATGCGCACGATGACTTGCGGCTTGCCAGATTTCTGTTGTGATGGAGGACCTGCGGCTCCAGTATCAGCTAGGGTTCCTTCTCCTGCAGGAGTTCCGGTTGTGGGTGGCTCAAGTCGTCCACAACCACCTCATTGTTGGCGGACTCAGTTTGACTCGGATTTTGAGCAACGGGAACCACTGGGTTTAGCTGCCTGCTTCCTTCCCGTTCTAGATTGTCCGGAGCTAGAACTGGGGGCTGAGCAATGGAGTCCCTCTCTACGGAAGGAGGATTTGGTGCGTTTCCGTCAGTAGATGTTGCCATTTTGTGAATTATGCTTAGTATAAAAATGTTACTACTTGCGGATTGTCTCTCTAGTCAATCTACCTACTTAATAAATTTTAGATTTTGTATTTTTTTAATAATCGCCTTTCACATCAGGCAAAAATGTCGCGATGGGAATTGAATGGTACCTAATAGTACCAATTTTGAGCGAGGTGTCGCATAATGTAAGAGAGAAGAGAGATGTGATACTTTTTCCGTTATTTCTTTCACTAATTTAATCAGAACATTTCATTCTTGAACTAGAATAGTAAATTTTAAACACCACTTTCTCCTTTCCTAAACTTTGTAGAAAAAAGTCTGCTCCACTATTATGCTAGCTCAAATTCAAACTATTTTCAAATCCGTGGAATTAGTTTTCCTCCATTCCAACATCTTCCTGTGCTACTTTTTTCCTCTTTCAAGTTATTCTAACATCTCCTAGATGTTCCACGTTTGACCTGCAAACAAATCAACTAAATACTTAAATCAATATAATATAGTTGTAATGGCATCAGAAATACACCCTAATATTCAATGTAATCCTTCTGGATTGGCCCATCAAACTACAAACTATTTCGTATAGTAAATATTGTACTCAATTGCTCCTCCAGTGCGATATGCCACCCATCCAGTTTATTGCGGTTGCTTCTCCTCATCTTCTGTCTCCTCTTTTATTTTTAATATTTCTGTGCCATGAATTCGACTGGACAAGCTGCGGTGCAAAATATGCAAGCATATTATAGATTATTGAGATATACGATTTCATCCATCCATATTATGAACTTTTGATTCTTGCAATAATTATCTAATCACTTTTGGTTTAGTAACTACCGATTTGTTAGCGAAAACATAATCGAAAATCAACATTTGTGGCAGCAATCAGCCACATATATGGATGTCGAAAATGATGAAAATAGAAAAGATAGTAAACCCTAATAATTTGACGAGTATTATATGCTTTTTTAATAATCTAAAACGCTCATCAGGAACAAATTAAACAATAAATGAAATTGTACCAGCAAATTTTCAGTCCATAATATATGGCTCATAATTTAATACGCAACACAAGACCATTTTTAACTTTTCCCCTTCTATTTTCAAAATTTTTGTAGCTTGTAAATTTCCTGATCATCAATTAATTCGCTACATTCAGCAATTCATAGTCACTCTTTGAATGAGGAAGAAACAACTAATCTCTTCTATTCTCCACCAAAGCAATACATTGACATTGCATGGGAATGAATACAAGTGACAATTTTGCCCAAATGGCATTATTTTGAAACAATCCTTTTAATCTTTTGAATGAAACGTATGGAACTGGAGGATTGAACAAACCTAGTGTTATTGGTATTACTATGTAACGGTAACAAACAATGAATGGCTGCTAATAACAGCACACCACTGACATTATAAGTGTGGATTTGAGAAATCACAAACTCGTTCGTTGGGAGTTCTCTAATGTCGCAATATTATAACCAGCTTAACCAAAGGAAACTACAACAACACGTTTATAGATAATGACAACATGAAAACAAACACAGATGTACAGATTATATTTGAAAAGACTAATGTGCGGAAGTCGAAGGAACACCTCAGAGTTTACCTGGAAAACTCCTTTTCATCTAGCTCAAACATGCGAAGAAAGGAAGGTGAAAATTCAGATATTGCTAGTATAAAAAATGGGATCTCATCATACTCTCGCATTTTATTTGGATATGATGTGTGTTAATGTTTATGTGAACTCACTCAGCCTCCAAAAGAAAAACGGCAACACTTGCATCAGAAAAATTTCAGTAGTACAGTATTTCTCAGTGAATAAGTATCGAATTGTTACGAATTTATTCAGTTCTGCCTTTTCAAACATTCCTATACTTCTTAGCAATTGCTTTCAGGATTAAAACTTAAACTCATTAAAGTTCATTCGCTATGTTCCTGAGCTATTGTTTTCCACATCACTGTGACGTACAATAGCTCCAACTCAACTCCGATGAAATGGATGTTTATTTATAAACTTAAAACACTTTGTGTTACGCATATGATTTATTTTGTGTGTAATTCATACTTTCACACGCTTTTCCATCAATAAGCATAAACCAATCCTCTTGCCGATCGTAATTCATTCATAGTCTATGGCTATATGGTAAAATAACCTGATATCTTCTTGTAAGGGAAAATTGCATACTCCACAATTCAATCCATTACAACAAAAATTCAACCCAGGATATTTCGCAACGAATAAAACGGAATTTAAAGCAATTTCGTTATTTCACTGGCATTCTGGTGTTATAATCTTTATCTGGCTTTCTCTTAGTCTGCAGGGGATTACTATACAGACTCAGCCGACACGACACGATTAAGGCACCTTCTTCAAGTGGACTTGCAGTGCCAATTTATCATATTTTCAGTATTATAAATCTGATAATTTTCTTGTTGCTTTTAAGAAATACCACATTCATTAACGTTTTCTGCTGCTGTTTTAAATTCTTAAATTAAAACCAACAAGGGGCTGAAGGTGAGCAGTTTGAAATGCAAGGCGTTGCCGGAGAAATAATGGGAGACGAAGCAGATCAAGCAGTACAACGCAGCTGCATGTTGAACAAAATTGTAGAAAGCTCAAAAACAAAATTACATAAGCTATAGTAAAGCAGACGCAATGTAGCCGAACCGTAAACACAAATATGACGTTCTAGTATTTCACAAAGCAACACCAACATGTATACATACACAACGCATAAATTAAAAAACTGAAGAATCTTCATTTGATCAAGGTACATGAGACTCTCATGTACTGATTGACAGGTACATGTTCGGAGTTCAATGTTTAAATACATTCCTTCTCTTTAACGTGAATTTAAACACAATCAGACTCAAAATGTAGCGATTCAAAGAATATTCCGTATGTTCAATAAACATCCTGTTATTACTTAAAAATATTGAAATAATTAATTTACCATTTCATTTACAGATTACATTTACAAGTTAAAGCAGAAACTTGAATAAATATTTTTCATTAATCATATACCAAAGAGTTTCCAAAAAAGGTTAACATGCTACTAAAATGATAAACCAGACACCAGATAAAAATTAGCAATATAACAGCAGGTTGCGTTTTCAGAAAGCATTGGTGTTTGATGCTTATCGATGCAGTGAATATATTATACGTTTCACGGAGATTCGGCTAGTAGAACAGAATAATTAAACCTTGTAAGGAAGGCATTTTTCCATTTATACTTAAATCACAAATTTTGGTTCGTATTAAATAGACATGTTTAGTCAAGTATTGACGCAAACGAATACTTGGTATAAAAGGGTGTGCTCTATCAACTGGAAATCATAGCTTGATAGCAACTTGATCCATTTCCATCAAATTAGATTTTGTCTAGTCTTTTGCAGCTAAACGTCTCACGTTCATCATTTAACCGGTAAGGATTTTCTAGAGTTTATAAACGTTCTCAATAATTTATTCAAAACTAACTTTAACATTACATATACATTTTGATTTTGTTTTAGCTCTGCAGCACCATGAAACCTACAAATATTACAATTCTTGTTCTCGCTGCCTGCTGCGCCCTTTGGTTAGGAATGATGGTAGAAGAGACTTCTGCTGCCCCACAAATCAACTGGGGTCAAGTGAGCTGGACCTGTACTGTCTCCTGCACTGCTTGGAATGCCTGTTTTGTTAGGAATGGCTTTAACAAGGATCGTTGTCCACCATACCCAAACAACTGTGATTGTAGCCAGTTCGCCGGATAGAAGTGGTTTGCGATAGAGGATATTCATTTACTTTATTGAATTCATTAGAACATTGTGATGAAATAAATCTGATCACGTACCCATTGAGTAAGAGTTAATCGAGGATTATTTATAAATTTATGGTTGTGGTTTCATTGTTCTAATTAAAATGATTATCCGATCTACATTTACAAACAAAGTGCTGGAAAAGCTCAACCATCCCATAAATCCCAATCGCATTAAATCAAATGGACTTATTAAGCCACCACAAGGTGTCTTGGCATTGTTAGTTGATAATCAGAATCATGCGTATTCGGCCAGTATGACCAAAATTAATGACAATATAAGAAATGGCTACCCTAAACAAATCCGACGAATTTTCACAAATATATTAAAACTTTCTACTGCTGATTTAATTCCGGACTGCAGAAACATTTGCAATAATTTTAAATGCTACGCAAAGGAAGTAAAAATTAAAAGTAAGGAAATGGTACGTGATTCACAGCATAGGAAACGTACATATTTTGTTCACAAGAATAAACCAAAATTAAGCATCAGCATGTTTTAATGATTCGTCATCGTCATCGACTGTTTTTAATTTCTACGAAAACTACTAAATATTTATAATGTTAAAAACCATTCTCTTCTTTCTTCGCCTGAATACCATCACTTTAGTTGGGTTTGTTGTAGGATGCACCTTTTGGTAATGTAAATACAGTGCAAATACGCAACATTAGTTTGTTCAAAGTATGAGATCAAGCTCACTAAGCTCGAATTTTACGGAAAATCGCGATTTAATATTCATTGCAAGCAAAGCATCACGGACTACGAAATGGCAAGAAGTACAGATGCGATACGAATAATACATAATTAATGGAGCTTAAACTTATGGTCGGATAATGCTTTGATTAAAGTATTACACTTTTTAACACATTTATGGTAAATGGTTAGTGGTGTTATTGTTTATTTAATTCAGGAAGGAATGCGTTGGCTCTTTCACCGACAAAAACTGTGGAAGACATATACTACCTGGCACTAATGAATTATATGCATTTGTAGTCCTGACTCATCGTCTACAAATCCTGAAATAATTAATTTCGATGCCCTAAATATATAAGACAGTGGTAAAAACAAATATCACCTGCCATAGGTGAATCAATTCCAACTTTGTGATGTAAATATAAATAGATTTAATGCATTTCCATGCATAGAATGTAAACAGAATCAAACAAACAAACAAAACCAATGAGAGCGACAATGTCAATCAAATAATTACTAACAAAGAACTTTCATAGAAAACCAATTAGTAAAACAGAAAAATTAGGCCATGCTATGTTAGAGACCCATTTCCTTGTTTGTACGTTTTAATTCCTGCATGGATATGAGTTTCGAGTGCAAGTGTTTTGGGTATAAAATGTCCCTGAGTTCCAGCTCAGAAATCATACCTCATTCACAATACAATTTGACCAAGCTCCAAACGTTCAGCAAAACCAAACTTGAAATTTATCCTCTTAACCTATACCGGTATTGTAATCAATAGAATCTCTAACTGGTTGCTATTTAAATCTATTTTATTATATTTCATTTTATTATATTTTTTGCATCTACAAGGAATAATATAAATATGAAGCCAACGAAGCTCACCATTCTTCTAATCGTAACCTTTTGCACGTTGTGGGATGGGAATGATGGTTGAGGAGACTTCATCCGCTCCACAAATCGATTGGGGTTGCACCGTTACCTGCACAGCTTGGAACGCCTGCTTTATTGCAAATGGCTTCAACAAGGATCGTTGTCCACCATACCCAAGTAACTGTGATTGCAGTCAGTTTGCTGGATAGAAGCTGTCTGTTGCATAAATGGTTTTTATTTTTATTTCAGCAGCATCAGAATGATTTAAACCTGACTTGACATTTGTTCATTAATATTGTCGATTAATTGTTTGTTACAGCGATACCGTAAAGTCTAATTTTGAATTAAAAGATCGTGAAAATGTCTATTGAATGGATGGTCAAAATTCATATTATAAATGTGTTGACAGGACTACAACACTATTGCTCCTCAGGTTCTTCTCGACTATGCTTATGCAGGAGGATGGTTTTCCTAAAATGGCGTCTTCTTATCTTTATGACAAAACTAGATGAGAATATGAGAGGACGAGAGACAACCGAGCTTGTCTGCTTCTGGACAGAGATTAGTTTTATTTAAGGACTAGCACGCATAATATATCTACAAGTCAAGCTTAGATCTAGGGTAAACCTTATGTATAAATGGTATTGTAAGTACACTTTAGCAGCACAAGCTGCCGTAACGAAGCGTAGTATACACAAAGTATATGTTCTCGTTACACCCTCACGACCTAGAAAGCTTAATTGTTGCGCTTGCGCACTCCCTCCCCCACACGACTAACTTTTGAAGAAGACGCTGACGCTGCTGACCTTTCCTTTGCTTTCTCTTGACGTTTCTTTTTCTTGCGTAGACGCTGCCTTAACTTTCGAGCTGGAGTGTTCACTAGCATGACCGGCCCTGGCCTGCGAGTTTCCGCTCCGCGTTGATGAATCTCTCTTTAACTCTCTGTTTCTTCAAACGTAACCTATTTCTACAATTTGTATTCATATTTAGTTTTCTAATATAATTCCAATTTTTAACTAATTCATTATCAGGGATTGAGCTCATTGACTCAAAACTTAAGTCGGAATAATTTGGTAATTCATTGACATCAAAATTGATATTATCTTCATCCTCACTACTACTGGAATCAATATTCATACATTCAGGAAGAATACTACCTTCTGGATTTATAATCTCACTATCCATTTCACATTGTATTTCAAATAATTCATCATCTTTAGCAAGTGAACTCTCTGGTATTATTTTTATCTCTACAACTTTATGTGAAGTCTCTTCGACATTCATACCAACATCTTGAGAACGGGACAAATGTGTCGGAACCTTCGGTTTCGTGAAGTCAAACCATTCTTCATCGCTTGCTGCTGAGTCTGAATCTGAATCATAACTTGTTACTATCTGTCTTAACTTTTGAGAATGAATTTGGACATTGTAATTATGTATAACGTTCTTGTTTTAGCTATTACATCAAAGTACACTATCTGCGACAATAGGATTTCGAGTTAACCAAATTTTCTTAGTAGGAACAATACTTACAAGAGCATCTCTAGTATAGGCATATTAATGGACATGGTACAAATTCGCTATCATTGAAAATCTTGTGTATTGGAAGATCTCGTAACTTTGCTGTTCTCTCAGACCACTTGTAAAGCTCACAAAATAAATATTCATGATTTAATGACAAATCTTTTCGTTCTAACTGAAGTGAATTGAATTTTTGCTTAGGATCAACACGCTTTGGAAATCGATATCTCTTCAAAACAGCATTGATATCATGACTCAAATCATAGAAATTTAGAAGGAACTCTTGGTATTGAATTTTCATTACTGCCAAATTACGTATAAAAGCTGTGAATCTTCTCTTGCATATTTAATAGCTTCAGCAGGAAGTTTACCTTCCTCATTTCGCATCTGCCATGGAAAACTTTGATACTTTTTGTCTAACTGAATATTAGAAAATCTTTAACAACTGTTACAAATGAACTGGACTGTTTAATGCCGTTATACTGATCGTAAATGTACTGCGAATCAAGAAATGAGTTTACAAAATATTATGATCCCTTTGCAGCCACGGTAAATCGCATGTACCAAAAATATTTAAGAATTCTTGTATCCATAAATATTGGTTCTAAATGTTCTTTTAAATAATCATAAAGCTTAATTGCATCAATCACAAAATCATGTGTATCAACCGACATTTGTATTAAGGATGTTATCATGTTATACGTAAATCTGTAATCACCTTCCAAATCACAAGTAACTTCTACCTTACATTTCATAATTTCACAAGCCAAAATCAAATCATTCAGGGTATCAACATACATAAAAATTTTTATCACTTGGATATCAAATATTGGTATGATGTGACGTTTTCCGAGCTTGAAGTCTCGTGCTTTTTCCGGCGTTGGGTGGTGCTGGAATCTTGTATCATCTGAAGAGTTGAGTTCGACGCGAAATTGATGAGCAGATGAGGAAAGAGCCAGAACTTTTAGGCCTTGCCTCCGCAATATAAGGCAGATGCAACTTGTTCCCCCATCTGAAATAGATATATTAGAACACAAATATTAGTTACAATTCAATTATGAAGGTACATACATGGTTTTATGTCGTTTTCTTTGTATAGCTTGATTTAATGCGGTAATCAATTGGTTTTCGTGGACGAAGTTGCATTCTCACTGGAATATCGGGTTCTTCACCCAGAATTAATCTTTTCATTGGAATTGGAATATTGGTTGGATGATTTGTTTTTAAATATGGTCGTAAATCATCAACATTTCGGTTTGGACAAAACCTTTTTGGCATGTCGAGAATGTACGTAAGTTCAGGAGTTTTAAGTACAATTTTAAATGGACCAAACCACTTTGGTAAAAACTTTTTAGAAACGCCTGCAGACGCATCTGAAAGTTGCCTATTCCGTACTAAAACAAAATCGCCTACATTAAACTCGTAATGCCTTCGTTTCTTATCATAGTAGTGCTTGTTTTTGAGGTGAGATTCGAATGTTTTTAGTGATGTACTGAATTAATTCCTTCATTTTTGTGGGTAAACAACTAGCCAACTCACGTGCATCCAAGTCATAATTTTCACTCGTATTAGCTTGTAAAGATCTGTCGATTGGAAGAGCAATATGACGCCCTAACATGACTTGTGACGGAGTAACTTTAAGTGTGTCGTTTACATGTGAACGTAGCGCTAACGCAAAACTTTGCAAATGCAAATCCCAATCTTTCTGAGACTCCTGACAAAATGATGCAATCATGCGAACTAAGTCTTTGTTTGTGCGTTCAGCTCTGTTTGATTGCGGATGATAAGCGCTCGTGACGACGTGTTTCACGCCCCATTGTTTCAAAAAATGCTTCATAGTTTTTCCAATAAGGTTTTGAGCATTGTCAGACATGATAACCTTTGGAACACCAAATCTACAAAAATTTTCTTCTAAAAAATCCACAACTTTGCTTGAAGTTGCTGTAGACATTGGTTTAAGTTCAACCCATGAGCTTAGTTGATCGACTACAACTAAACAAAATCGATTTCGTTTCTTGCTAACCGTATACGGACCTATAAAATCAATAAACAAAGTTTCTGTACTGATTTTGCCACTGGAACATCTCCTAAAAATCCTTTTCTTTTCATATTATCGGACTTGTATCTCTGACAAACATCACAAGATCTGACATAACTGGCAATGTCGCGATTCATATTATGCCAATAGAATCTACGTTTTATTGCATCTTGCGTTTTGGAAATGCCAAAATGACCACTTTCAGGTGTGTCATGAAAATAACTCATAATTTCATACTTTAAACTTTCCGGAACAACGGGAACAAATTCAAAATCAATTTGTTCACTCAAATATTCATCATCTGCGCATTTTAAATGTGTAGCAGTTCTACTCATTGAAGAGGAACCACTTTCTGTTTCAGTACTTTCTGTACTGTCATCTGGAATAGGATGCACAATATCATGGTGTCGTTTGCAGTCAAATGGAAAGATTTTGCGATACAAAATACCGTTTTCTATTTTGTACTTATGAAATGCTGAGCTGGCCAAAACTCTACAATTCAATTCAAAAACAATTTTGCGAATCTCTTGGTCGTTTTGTTGTTCAACACGAATACTATCAAGAATATTACTCACATAAGTCAAAGCGAAAATTGGACAATACATTGCTTCGTACTAGTAAGATGATCAGGCTCACCAGGTGAAGGATCCAATGGAGCCCTTGAAAGACAATCTGCAACAACATTTTGCTTTCCAGGACAGAACTTAATTTCGCATCCCCATCTTTCAATTTCATGTGACCAATTCGCAAGATTTCTAGACTTGTCGTTCATAGTTTTAAGGAATGTTAATGCTCTGTTATCCGTGTATACGATGAATTTTTCACCCAAGAGAAAAGGTTGGAATTTTCGGATGCAAAAAAGATCGCATAGCATTCTTTCTCACAAATGTTGTATTTGCTTTCTGCAATGGAAAGAGTTTTACTTGCATAACAAGCAATTCTTTCTGTGCCGTCGATTTCCTGGCATAAACATCCACCATTCCATAATCTGAACTATCTGTTCTAATGTAAATTGGAAACTTGTAATCCAATCCTTGCAAAACTATATCTTGCCCTAATATTTTCTTCAAATTTTCAAACGCCAATTGTTGCTCATTACCCCAAGTAAATGACACTTTCTTACTCAACAACTTACTCAGAGGCTGGAACAATGTAGAAAAATTTGGAATGAACGAAATAAGAAATGCACACATTCCCTGTAATCTTTTAAATTCCCTTTTTATCAACTGGATGTGGCATATTCAGAATCGCACGAACGCGGTCGGGATTCTTTCTTAAGCCATCCGAAGAAACTATATGGCCTAGGTATTCCAATTGCTCTCGTGCAAAGGAACTCTTTTTAAGATTAATGGACAAGTTTGCAAACTTCAACCTTTCAAAAATCAATGTTAAATGATGCAAGTGTTCTTCAAAATTTCGGGAAAAAACAATCACATCATCCATGTAGATGAAGCAAAACTTCATTATGTAATCTTTCAGAACGTAATTGATCAATGTGACAAATGTAGCAGGTGCACCTTTCAACCCGAATGGCATAACTAACCATTCATATAAAACATCGTTTGCTGAAAATGCTGTTTTCTCAATACTATCTTTCATTCATTCAATTTGCCAAAAACCTGATTGCAAGTCGATAGTGGAATAAATTTTCCCAGTTGGTAATAAGCGAAGAATAATATTTGCATTATGCATTGGAGTTGCATTATCTTTTGTGACTGCATTGAGACGCTTGTAATTAATTGCCATTCTGATGCCACCATCTTTCTTATCATCAAGGACGATGCCAAATCTGTAGGTGAACATGACCTACGTATGAGCCCATTTGCTAATAAATCTTTGACTTGTCGTTCTATTTCATTCTTCAAGTTTGGTGGGAAATGACCAACTGGCCCTTTGATTGGTTTTGAAGCTGTTTCTGAGTTATCCAGATCTATCTTGTGAAAAAGAAGATCCGTTTGACCTATTTTCTTATCTTTTCTACACACAGTTGGAAAAGATACTAGTAATGTTTGCACATAATAATGAAGTTGCATTTGAATAATTTATGTGAAGGTTCAATGCTCTTGCTAACTTCAAAGTCAATAATGAAAAAGTTGAACCAGTGTCGAAAATGCCGTAAAAACGAAGTTGATTTGTGTAAAACTCGACAGTTGGTATTGCAAATGAAGGAGGTACTGAAACTGCTAAAAACTGAGATAAACTCAATGGCGACGTCGTCGTCGGTTGCCTCGGTAGTTTAAATTAGGCTGGTATTGTGTGTTATCAAAATTTGACTGTTGTGAACCATTCTGGTTTGAATTGGAAGCACTTTGAAATTGAGGGCTTTGATTTGCATTTTGACTAGTAGCTACCATTGCTGCGCCTTGTGTATTTCTTGGTGGTTTGTCACAATCCCTTGCATAATGACCTATCTCATTACAGTTGTAGCATTTATTGCGATTACCATCATTGCTACGAACAAAATTTCCTCTTTTGTAGGAGCGGAATTAATGCGAGAGCGAAAAGCCCCATTCTGATTTGCATTGTTCTGGTTTTGAGGATTTGGTATGCTTGCATGATGTGGTTGCGAACTTTGTGAACCTCTGTTCCTATTATAAGGACGACCATATGCAAATGTACTTCTTCCTCTACCACGATGATTTGAACTAGGATTTGAATTGTTCTTATGCTCCTGTAAATTCTGTTGTTTGAATCCATACAACGGTGGAAGTGCAGTATGCCTACCTGTCTTCTTCCTT
>LJIJ01002306.1:0-28631 GCA_001718145.1 Orchesella cincta
TATTATATAAAACAAGATTGACTGCTTCATGATATAATACATAACCAAAATTGAGATACATAAAAGTCATTATGATCCTGCAATTTATTAGAAAACTTTGGTCACATGCAATGACACATTATTATTATTATCATCAAAGGAAAATTCAAAATTACATGGTTATTACTGCAGCAGACGAAAGTCTATCATTTATCAGTGAATACTTCTGCCAGGTATATCATTTAGCTGAGCTGTTGTGTGCTATGAATGATGCATTCTTTTAAAAGTTGACTAACTCGATCTCCAAAAAATCAGATAATGATCACTCGTGATATATCGAGTGTTCAATGTGTATTATTATGTTGTTGTGGTCAGGTGGTCAATTCTTTTTCTTTTGAAAATCAAAAGGAGAACACAAAAGTGGTAATAATACAGTCAAAGAAAATCATGCGGCTCAATGTTCAATACCAAATGTATAAATCGCTATCGTTTGATTCAATAACATTTTATCAATATTTTGATCATTACATCGCAGGGAGTAGCATTGCAATTTGTAATGTAGAGCAATATCAAATTCATAAAAGTATACATCATTAATTTGTTACGCATCATCATTTAACTTTTTGTCTTGTGAAAATAACTAAAGGGGTTGAGACACCAAACAAGTGCAAGATGTTACATGATTTACATGCATCTTCAAACTCTCCTTCACCTTTGTAAAAAATTGTATAAGGAAGGAAGCACACAAGACACGGAAAGCAGATGCTATATTGCTCTGATGACTTAAATGGCTGCAAATCAAACATTCACTCAAGAAAATGAATGGTCCCCAGCAGTGAAAAATAAACTGATGATGATTTCATGTCAAAATAATTTTTTCATGATGTGCAAAAAAGATTTCTCTTGCAAAAAGGAAAACTCATTTTTGGTCCACCCACATTTTTACATCATACGTAAACTACAAGTTTGAGATATAAGGGTATATAAGGTTGAAAATATGCAATATTGAATATACAACCATTAATCTTCAACGCTAGTAACTAACTAGTAACCCATCATATCAGATATATCCATGTTTAAACATTTGAGATAGATTGATTGAAAGGCAAAAAAGAGGAAAGGAACTGGTTACACTAACATGACTTTTCTGTGTTTAAACTTGTATTGCAATAAATTGCAAAAAAATACATTAATAATTTTATGCATATCTCCATTATGTTCATAACGCTATATAATGCTGGTGCTACAAGCAGTCAACTATTTGATTGCTTTTTTAAAAAAAG
Organism: Orchesella cincta; assembly: GCA_001718145.1. Lineage (NCBI taxonomy): Eukaryota > Metazoa > Arthropoda > Collembola > Entomobryomorpha > Orchesellidae > Orchesella > Orchesella cincta. The sequence continues at coordinate 1,263 of LJIJ01002306.1, forward strand.
GGAAATTTTCTCCTCATCCTTCACTTCCTTCACCAAATTTTGGATGAGTGCGTAAATGGGGGGTTGTGAACTTGATAAACGTTTATGCAAATTCTTCTTAATTGTCTTGCAGGGATTCTAGTTGCATTTTTTCACATTGATGTACATGAGGAACGAATTATTAGTTATAAGCATTATTTGAAGAAAAAAACTGAATGATGGGATGTTTAGTGGTAAAGATTTCATTCATTGATTGCATTCTTCATGAATTATGATGAGCCCCTTGTTACGCCATAAAAGACTACTAACAATCATCATCCTCAACTCTCATTGGGGTTCATTCAGGACTAATTTTTTAATGTGCCCCAAAATGAATTGTAAAATAAAATTTCCCAAAATGTTGTCTGTGTCTGTATAAAATTTCAATTTACGGGATCACAATGAGTACACAGAAATTTTGAGGGTGCACCTGTGATAAAGCCACCACTTGATATGCTGCAGGCTTGGTTTCAATTTATGCACTGCAGTAAAAATGTCAAAGGGTCTTGCTACCGCAGTCAAGTGTGCTTTAACTTTCTAAAATTCATTGATTGACTTTGCCGAGTGTTCAGGTTCATTCATGTCGCACGCTCCCCATTTTCTTAGTTATGAATGTAGTGTGTACTTCACTGGGAGCCAACATTCTTGTATTTAATTAGTTAACACATATTTTCTGATAATTTTTTGTGAAAAACTCGAATACGCAACTTGATCAAACTTTTATGCAAATATAAACAATTAGTCGGACTAAATTGCTCTCGCTCAAATCTTCCAAATTCTCTAAACTAACTAATAAACTCGAAGTAAATCAGACACTCTCGCAACAACTTCGCTCATTTAGTTGTTTACTATTTATTCCTCGCTGATTTGTATGTAATCTCCATTGCGAATGAAAACTTTTCTTGCGGAACAGTTATTTTTCTTCATTAAATACGCAATTATTTCATAATTCGTAGTATTAAAGGTGAAGTGTACTGAAGAACCAGATAGGTAAGTCCTCGCCAATATTGATTAAGCTTGACATAATTTTTGTAAACATGTTATCCATAAATATAATAATTTGCGAAAACAGATGCCTTCATGTTTTGTGCCCGGATGTACAAATGGAAGGGCCACCATGGTGCAGTGTATTTGTTCAAGTTTCAAGAAAACTTGATACAAAAATGAATTGGAAAAGTAATATTCCAAACGGGAAATCGAAAATGGAATTTCAGCCCTCCCAACTGTGCCATGTTCACTTTGAGGTCAAATTTATCGAAAAGACTAAACGAGTGATGATGGGATCTGTCGTGATGGCTGAGGAGACTCGTAAACAACGGACGTTGACAACTGACGCAGTACCAAGTGGATTGTTGTCAACAAAGCTGAAAGCTTCACAAGCTGTCTAAAATGTTTGGATTCGCTGGAAGACGATAGTCCAACAGGCGCCATGACTCTTACAGCTATGAAGATTGGAGACTGAAGTATCATGTCGAGAGCTTTTTGTATCATTCAAGCTCAGCATGAAGATTCTGACTTCGTACAATCGTTTTTTGAAAAACTCGAGAATGCTTTGGAATTGGGTGTTGTGAAGGCACAGTGCGCAATATTATCTAATTTGTAATTTACTATGTCACGATTAGATTGTGTTCCATTCAAAACAAGAACCGTGAGGAACTGAAAAGGTACTAAGACAAAGAACAAAATGAAAGAGGTAAACTTGCTTAGGTTTACTGTTTAGAAGTAGTCTAGCATTGACACGTTGAATTTTACTTAATATAATTAAATTAATACTGGAAGTTAAAAGAAATATACGTTTGACGAGTATACGGGCAATCAAAGCTACTGTATTTCAAATAGCGAAAGTTCATATAACACCTCCTGGTGTGCAAGCGAAGCATATGATGGCAAAAATTCATGAATTTTCTGCCATATTGTATGGCTCCTAAACTAAGCTTAAAACTTAAACTATCATTATCACCTAGAAAGTTATTGAATCATTACCACTAATCACTTCATTCATACAATACCACTAATAATCGCAACGTATTCATGTACTGACCTAATGATTTTATCAGTTTTTTCACCTCAAAGTTGGATCATAAACTTCAAAATATATATAGATGTAATGAGAATTGGAGTTTTGTACAATTATTGTACAATCTTACACTATGATGTATGTTATATGTACAAATGTAAATTCGCTGACATTCTATATTGAAAACATAATTAAATTCTTTTAATTTGTTTCTTTACAAAATATTTTACCACACTTGTCGTCGCCACTCTAAGGTGCACTCCCAGTACTGTTCGGAGGTGATGCGGAGCTGTCCTCTTTGTTAAAATAGTAGTCATGATAGTAGAACGGATAATTTGAAGGACTCGCAATTGCTGCAGCAGCATTAATTGCTGCCGCTGCTGAAGCCGCAGTTGATGAAGAAGAAGACGAGGAGCCACCACCGGATGACGATGAATGTGTACCAGTAGAGCCTCCACCTCCTCCACTGCTCCCATTACCGTTACTAGTGATAGCTCCATGATGTCCACTTGACCCCGAGAGAACAACAGGTGTCGAGGATGAGGAACTTGAAGAACTTGAGGCAGACGCTGCTGCAGCAACTGCAAGTGCCGCTGCAGCTGCGGCAGAGTAGCCCGGAATGGAGTTTATGTCTGATATTGTAACATCGGGGTGGTTGCTAAGTTTGGATGGTGATGATGCGAAGTATTCATACGGAGAGCAGAGAGACTCTTGTTGTACCATTCTTCCTCCGGGTTCATCCCTGCAGGTAAACCAAGCTTTAGGATTTTATTAAGGCTGCCATCTAATTAGCTCATTTCTTCTTAAATAAATCGGATTATTCAGGATAAATATGAGAAAAGCAAAGAATGAAGGATTGAGAGAGAGAGAGTGGTAAACCAGAGGCGAAAACTCAAATGGGAAATGTTATACAATGTTTAGTAAAGCTCAGATGAGAGACATACCCATTGGGTCTTGACGGATGCTGGATACGGCTGACATGTTTGACGCTGAGTGGGGCATTGTGAAAGGCTGAGTCATGGATGAGTATGTTCCAGATCCCATCTAAATTACATGCAAGATTCCAAACATTCACCATTAATACTTCTGCCTCGTATCAGCTAGGAAGGAAATTTTTATCTCTGCTACGTGAACAATAATGTAAATTGCATCAAATGCAGAGGTAGCTAACTATCAGCTAGATTGATGATGAGACGAGTAAATAGTATAAATTATTTTTTACTTTTGCGTGATTTGCAGACATAATTTTGATCATGACCGTAAAGTCATGAAAATGTCTAGTGTAACTTAATATTGAATCTACCATGAAGTTGAGTAAATCTTTAAAAACTAACAAAACATCTTCAAAAGGTTAATGAATTGCTGTTTTGGGAGAAACTTTGTTCAAAACTTGCTTAACTGCTTGTACGGCAGTTGATGAAATCGACAATTTTATGCTGTTTAAATTACTCTATCCTAAATGGTACTTTTAAAAGAAGATGCTACTTTGTTTACCTATATTGCTTCTAATTTAACGACATTTTTGCCTTAAAAACTAATATTACTACATCAGCATGTATAGGCAACTTGTTTTGCGCCCTTGAACAAGTGTCACTGGTTTTGTAAAAAGAAACAGTCGTTTTATCGTAGAATACAAAATGTTTTGCTGAATGTTCATTTCTACAATCGCTGCAACTTTTTTGTAAATTGTTCAAATTGTTTTTGACGAATTTAATAACATTTATTGAGTAGGTCGGGTTAAAAGGTATAAAATTTGTTTTTACCTGAGGATATCGATTCATCGTATTTATGGAATTGATATTCGTATGAGGGTAATGTTGATAACCACGACTGGCCGCTGTTGGATAAATGTTTCTCATCATCGCCCCATTACAAGGTGGAAGTACTGATGGTGCTAGCGCTTTCTGAAGCTGTTTTTCCTGCTTCCGATATTTTGCTCGCCTATTTTGAAACCACACCTGCAATAATACAAAAATTTCTTTAGCTGATTAAACTGAAACCAGGCAATATATTGAGTCTATCCGTGTGCATGCGTACATGGCTAGAATTTTAGATGTCCAGATCAACGACACTAGTCGCAACTTTTGAGCCATTGTGGTTGTTATTTTGTAAAATCCCATTTAGAATTGAGACTCATTATATTATATTATTACGAAAGGTGCACATGTAGTTTGTAATTAGTATTACATGAAACTACTTTACGAAGTAAATGATTTGATGACAGATTGGCAAAGAATGGGTGTATCTACATGCACCTATTTTGCTTTCATAAACCATGAAGGAAAATAACGCAAGCATAACCGTTTGGTTTTCATACTTTTCGTTCCAACTAAATTCAAGATGAAGAGGTGAAAAACTTCAAGGGACTGGTCAGCAAATGTTGAAAAAGTCATGAGCTCCAAAATAAAACTATGGGAAAGTAATACTTGTGTGTTTTCTTATATATAAAATCACAAAATGAGATAGAGATATATGGCGATACATATAACTATACTATGTACCTATGTTTCTGTTTCTGGGGACGAAAAAACGAGAGGAAAAGAAAAGAAGAAACTTCTACAGGATGAAGATGTGAAAGTAAGTCTTTAGGGATGAAAGGAGTGTCGAAATCCATACAACTTCAACAAAGCTGGTGCCTGGTGCTGACTTGGAAAGAGAACTAATGTGAGAGACTCTTTTCCTATAAGAGCTTATGCACATGGAGCTATTTCTTATAAATACATCTTTCACTTTGGAGTTAGTAAAACACATTTCGTATTTCGGGATCTGGCGAGGTGTGAGATTCATTCTATAGGAAAGAGCCTCAACTTGCATATCTACACAGACATATTTTTTACTATAAGAATCTTGGTCGTGTGCTCATCCTTTCCCGTTGTCAGTATTCTGGCACTCGTTCTGGAGAAAGTTCTCAGAAGGCAAAGCTTCCAAGTTTCACAGAACAGAAAACACTATAAAGATTGTGAATGAAATGGAAGCATTATATAGATATGCCTGTATATACCCAACTAAAATGTTAAATGTGCTTATTCTCACAGTCTGCCATAGGCAAGGCACATTACGCCAACCTCAGTCGAGCCGAATGCATTTCTCTCTTTTCTATCCATTCCCTTATAGCCCTATAGAGAGTATAAGGGGTGAGTATGAAGGTATGTATGCTGCCGTTGTATAGCCCTAATCTGATGACTCTGATGTTCATTTGATTTATTTTCTTCATTACCTTCACAATTTGAACTCTACGGAGCCTGAAATGCTTGTAAAATAATTTCAGGTAATGCAATAATATCAGTTTCCATTGTGGAAATCTTCAAATTGAACATCCCTAGGAGAATTACTTACATCTGTGTTTTCAAACCTTTACACACATATTCCATACACAAATATATGCCCAAAGAGAAAATAAACCTAATATTTTTATACAATTTTCGTGTCTGAAAGAAAAACACATTGTGTGAATGTGGGTGTTTGTGAAAAGAGTTGCGAGAAACACGCTCAACCTCATTTTGTATTCTTTTACGTTTTCGCACACATTTTCACCAATTCATGCCAATTTTTTTCTGGGCTGTTGTTGTTATAACTTTACAAGTTTCAGCCAAAACAAGAATAATTTGAGCAAAGTAAGTAAGTAACAGTGGTGTTAAAAATTGTCTGTATACATACAAATATATTGAGGTAAAACATTAAACAGATGCAACCAAATTCTGGTCTCAGATATTCACATCTGATATGGCATAACTGACTATTCGATAACGACATTCGGCGCTTCCCTGAGCTGGAAATCACTTCGACTCTACGACAAAATGGCGTATGCTGCTCTATCTCTCTCATTCTTCCCCAAGAAAGCTTTGTGCATCAATATTGTACGTCCCACACAATGCTTAGAGCAACCAACGTCTATTTTTTTCATGCTACACTTTGGTTTGATAGTAGTCGTGTGCAAGTGGAAAGGGAAAACTAACGAGGGTAGGGAAAGAAAAGTAAACGAAACGAGATTGTAACAGAGGTCTAAAGGTAGCATAACACAACATGAATCTCCAATCCAGTCCAAGAGTGTGGGAGCTTGCTATATATCCTATCGTCCCCATAAATCCCAAGTTTCAGATAACTTTACTTTGTATTAATGTCTGCACGACGGACTGTGTTTCCATTGTTTTAGATGGACGAATAATATGTGTATCATCGGGTGTATAAATGGTTGGAATTGGAAACCCATACATTTTGGAGACAAGTATTTCAATACAAGTTACTCGATATGTATATGCGCGTGTATGTGTATGTATAATAAACTTTCTTGTAGCAAAGTTTGTTTCATGCTGTGGATACCAAGATGTCAACAAATGATTAGGGAATGAATCACTGATGCAATTCATTTTAACTGTAGGAAATATAAATGTATACTTTTCAAACCACTTCTAGAGCCATTCGAGTTTTACACAAATCATTGTTACAATATGCATAGATTGTTCAAATTGAAACTTGGTTTTTGCTGAACATTTTGTATCAAAGAAGTGTTGTGGGGCTCTCTAGTTTTTGGGAGTAGCAGTATAACTACCATATTTTTCCATTCTCTTGGTAAAATCGCATGATTGCCTGCTGCCCCTCTCATCTCTTTGGAACATTTTGGGTCGACGTGTGTATGAGATGAAGATCATCATGATGATGGTGATGTGACGACGGCAGCCGTAAACTAAACTCCTCTGTATCCCTCGAGAAAGAAGCATTCATTCCCTAGGGAAACATACCGTCAAATGGAAGGCCTAATTAAATTATATGTCCTATCACTGTTCAGCGTTTCGTCTTTTGAAACGACCTGACCGAAATACTACCAAGATACTCACGAAACGAAACAAGAACTCAGCTTTATATCAGAACGAGATGGAATGCCAGTGTCCTCTGCTTTTCGTAAGATCAAGAAAAAATCATGAAATACAGGAAATGTGAGATGAAAATTTATAATTATGATGAGCTACTTATATCCAATATAGTTGGACATAAAAATACAAACAAATATACCTTGCACTGCTTTTATAGAAAAATACATCATATCATTTGGTATAATGATGATAAAAGACAATTAAAATGGGTTGCATTGTAATTTTCTAACTAATAAAGGAAATATTTCTCAAACTTGACGAACGTTATATATGATGGTATTTGATAAAGAAGGTATTTGGTTGACAACCCAAGTGTACAATATGAACTCTAGATTAGTTAGTTTGTTGAAACTTGGAGGAATACTAAACCTCCTCAACTCAACTCAAACCCAACCCTTTCTTAACTTTCTCCCCTTTTGCGATTCTGTAAGCAACTCTCACTCATCCCTTCCCTTTTCCTCTTTTCAAACTAAACTCTCAGCTCGTCACACAGTCCAATTTCCAGATCCAATTTACCCGGAAAGAAACTTGGATGCTGCGTCCATCCTTTCTACCAAGAAAAAACAACTTTTCTCCTCTACTTCAGTTTACTTTTTTTTCCGAGTAATCTGTAAGAAAAAAGTTGTGTTGAATAAAATATCACAAGTTTAAGAGCTCCACTTTGGTCTCTTCTCAAATACCCAGGCACAAAGTTATTATATCCTAACTGACCGTTTTCCTTATTGATAGGCATTACGTAACTTTGTTTGAATGTTTGATTGGACTGCATCCAAGTGGGAGAGCAAAGTCATTCAAGTGTATATAGCACACGGAGTACAATAGCCCTTCTTTGCTGCCTGGCTCTTAAGAGCCATTGCCTAGTGCATACATGGCAGAAAGGAAGGTAGTATCAGATGTGTGATGCGATGATGCACTTTTTGATGACTTTAATAATTTTTTCAAACCACTGGAGCATCCTTTGTGCCTCATCCAAGTCCAAAATTTAGGGTAGCATGGTCAGTTCCCACTGAATGCATTATATACTTTTTATTCAAATGGGAAAAAGTTAAAGAACAACTTCATAAATCATTTAAGGATTATTGAAATTGCTGCATTACAACCAGTCATCCATGCACCAAAGAACTGCTAAAGGTGTACTGTGCTAGCTTTCCCAATATACTAAACTTTTATAATTTCCCAGTTGGCAATTCTCCTTCTAGTTTGACACAGAAAAACCCTCTTGGTTGTTTGCATAGTTTACTCTGATAAGGAAAAGCAAGGGGAAAAAATAAATCAAATTTTCCTTTATTGGTTTTCCGAACTTGCAAAAAATAAAACTTGTTTTGTATGCAGACTTTAAAGATGCAGCTGCTGCTGCTGTATAGTGCGCTGTATGTAGTCATAAAATTATTTGATACTATTTCACAAAAGGTTCTCCTCTTTGACATGTCATGTCATGACACTTGCCTCTTCAATTCAACCGTGTACTACTTTCAAGAATTTTTTTTGAAAGGAAACCTTTTACTTGATTCAAAACTGTATGTTTCCAACAATTGCCTTAAAATATGTACCTACGACAATACAACTACTACCAACGATACAATAATGTCACTTTCACACATGCAGATTGGAACGTCTGTCGTCTCCTTCCTGAAGACTAGATTGGAGGGGTACTTAGACTACAATAACTGAAATAAACCCAATCATCATCAAGAAATCTAGTGGCAATCGGGTGACAACGTGTCACCTTCATTTGCTCATATCTCACGAAGAGACATGCATAAGGCCTTAGACTTTACATTACATAGCGATCGGTCTCAACTTGCAATAAATAAGATTTGGCCAACTTTCCCCTTACATCGATGACAGTTTCGTAGAAAAAGGTATTCTTGTCAAAAAGCGATTGAATTCACCTGTCCTCATGATCATGATCGCATCATGTTGGATTCGACATTGGTAAACGATCTCCTGTAAAAGATTGTTTCGAGCAGAGAGTCACCCGGAGAAAGAGTGAAAAAAAATCCTTTAACTTTCCATTTTACGTAAAGGTAGAAAAACTACTTTCAACCTGGCTCACATGCTCTTCTTCTCCTATAACACGATCTATGGTTGTATGGAAAAAGTACATAAAGCCTGAGTATATGATGATCATATTCATCATTCTCATGAAATAGGAACGAAGATCCAAAGGATTGCTTTCTTTTTTTAAAGCAAAAAACTCGAGATAGAGAGAACCTTTTCCCTCAATTTAGCAAAATAGGCAAAGTCATTCAGGCCCAAAAGCAAATGATGGATGGATGTTAGATGATGGAAAAAGATAGATATTTTGAAACATGTTTTAGTTTCTCTGTTGCTGAGGCTGATGCTACCACTCAAAATAAAGTTTCTTCCATTTTCCAGCGGTCCACGTTACGTTATATAGGAAGGCAGAATGTTTGAGAAGTTTGGAATTGCATGTGTTCAACCTTGTTCGATGATGACGTTGTTGATGATGATGATACGATGATGGGACCAAAGTTGCCTTCTCTATTCCTTTTTCTCCTTTCACTCAACAGAATTCACTCATTGTGTACGTACACATGTACATATATATATACTTGGACGTTTTTAAGTTATGTACATATACGTCTCTATTATATGTCCTTACTTGAGTATCTGTATATCTCTGGCTCTTTCCCCACTCAATGCACACGAACAGGCGAACCGAGGATGCAGAACAGAAAGTGAAGAGAAGAGGGCTTTTAACGTAGGCAAATTAGATTTAGGAAGGGAAGCTTAGGAATAATGGAGATTTACATGAAAGCCTTTTACGTTACCTGCCCCGGTTGTTGTATGAGAAGACTTTGTACCTATATAATGTGCATATATATGTACATAGTATTATTCAAGGGATTGACTATTTAAAATGAATACATGGACCTTTTATACTCCCTCCAACATTTCTCCTTGGTTCATTTTTCTTATAGGGATGGAAAATAGAGAAGAGATCGAATAGCTACTTTCTATCTATCTCCATTCGACTAGTTGTCTCACTCGCTACAAACTTTCCCTGAGTTTGGTTTGGTCTGTTTTGGGGCTCACACAAGGAGACTCCAGTCAAGTACGTCGCACGCACGGGCTTATAAAAAGGAGTGGATTGAACAAGTATGACAAGTTGGCAAGTATTCAGAAAAGTATTATATGATGATGTAAATGATCAAGTCGAAAACGATACATTCCCTCTGAATTTACTTTATACTTTGTCCTACACTCCCCTCCTCATGTCTTTGGTCAGAATTTTCAGGCTGAATCACTACAACCAGTGGAAGCAGCATAATAATGATGATGTCTCTGATAAAACAACCAGCACAATTTTCAAGACCTATTGTTTGTATCCTATTATTATTACGTGGAACATTTACATATTCCTTGCAGCCCAGTCCCCTCATCTTGAGCAGCCACTCTATAATATTTTGTTGAAGAAGTGGCTGTCCAACTAACTGGTCTCAAATTTCTTGAGATAAATTTCAATAATCTGCTCACGAACAACCTTCTGATTTTAAGATAATAGTAATATGGTAGCATGCCTGAAACTGTATGAAAACCAATATCTAGATGATAGAAAATGATGGAGAAAAGTGACAGGAACGGAAAGTTTCTCATCATCAACGTGGTTTGGTTTCCCCACTTTTTGCGGCACTCTTTTAGGACTACACACACATTTACTTTGTCTAGAAAGTGATCTTATCTCATTCTTCGAAGCTTGATGTGATGATGTTTTCCCATTTAATATATTGCTTCTTGTTATTACTCACATCCTTATTATTTACTGCTGCTTCTCAACTTTTTCTTTCCAATCTCCGTTCCCTTTTTCTAGAAAAATGAGCAAAATTAGGGGAAAAGAAGGTAAGAAATTGTGTGCAAACAGGCAGCTCTCTTATATATACCAAAGTAAAGTGTAGCCTAAAAATATGCGCCAGTATATGAGAGCGAAGAACCATGTTATTTTATTCAACAAAATGGAGAAAGAGGAAGGAATAAAGTGAAAAGTTTCTTCTTCTTTCCACAAGACTCCTGAATAAAAAGTCTAATGTGGAGAGATGAAAGCTAGCTTGATAGTAAAGGTAATAGTTTGTGCACTTAAGATTAAGTAACGTGCGGAAATAAGTATATATCTCCATTTTTCACTTACTTTTCTTACATATACAATAAGTACATACCCAAATGCTAATGCTCAAGGAAAATATTGACATGTAAGAATATTACGCGAGAGTATATTCCATACATGCTGCTACGTACATACTACAGCTTTACACATACATAAGTATGTGCTGGTAATATGGATGAGTAATAGGAGAAATATGAACCCTTTTCATCACAGAAAAAGGAAACCTTTTGACGTACCTGCCAATATTTTTCAATTTCCTTTTCAGCCATCATCATCATCATCTTCAACATCATCATTTTTTCAACTTCCTCTTTCAAACAAGCATTTTTTCTCTTTATAAGAGTTTACCCCCCTTCAGTCCGCTTTACTGTAACCTCTGAACATGGTTACTTTACTGTATTTCTGTATCTGTTATAAGTTTAACCTCAGGTTAATGCAAATTGAAAATTTTCTTGGCTATATAAAACAACAGTTCTTTTGGCAATCATTAGGTTGTACTATTGCATATGCTTTCATCAGGAACTCGAGCACAATTTAAAATGCAGCTATGCGCAGAATCAACTAACTCTTTTAAGGATATCAAGTAAGTTGGTTTTAGTTGTTTCACATTTTACGAGCATGAATAAAAATTACTACTTGTGAATAGATATGTGCTTCTTCAGGGAATTGTAATTTCATGCTATAATGTCAATGACTCAAATCATTTAAAGAAATAATTAAACTGCAAGTCCCTAATAACCTCAAATCAATCAGACATCTTCTAGACCTATTAATAGCCACGACGCAGCAGTTATAATACTACGGTAAATGAACCCATTAAATAGGTTCAGTGATGTAATAATAATCGGCAGCGGATAAATGAAACTCTATAAATATACAACAACACTTTGTAATGTGTCAGTACTTGATTGTATTGCATCTATCTGTAGAGAAAGCACACGAGATAAAACAGCTTGTTCTTTTAGTATTCCAGTTTGAGATGACAGGAAATGTGTTTTCTTTTGGTTTCGTATAGTATACAGATTGAACAAAAGCCATAATGTTATGTAAAGGTCCAGTCATTTGAGCCACCATATAAGTATTAACGAGTAAAAAGCACAAGGAAGCGAGCGGAGCAGAAAATCGAGAGTAAAAAACCAATAAGGAATGAAATGAAATCAGAAGAATGAGGAAAATCTAGTTACTTGGAAATCACAACCTACCTATACTTATAACATCCCATACAATTTATATTTGTATAGGTTAATAAAAGTGCTTATTTGTACAACATGGTTGTATACCTAAACACATACACATCACGTAAACGACAAATATACGGAGTATGAGCTTCAGAAAAAGGGCAATGCGGGAATCTTTCGCCTTCTTGAGTAGATGTCTTTTTCAATTTATCGTTATGACTCTTATGAACTTTTATATTCATTCTTCTAAATGCTTTCTCATTCGAATAAGTTTGAGTGTGTGCAATAATGGGGTGGGCAAATTAGGCAAACAAACTGCGTTTTATTACCCGATATTAAGGAATGAACTAATAATATTCTAAAAATACCTTATTATTATCCTCCTGGGATGCAGTGTGCAGAAGCGTAATATGCAATTGTTCTAAATGTATAAAACGTGCATGACACACACTTACCTGAATTCTAGCCTCATTAAGTTTGGTCGTTCTAGCAAGTTCCTCACGGCAATAAATATCGGGATAATGGCTCTTCGCAAATGCTGCCTCTAGCTCAGCCAGTTGCTCCTGAAAGGGATGCAGTACACAAAAGAGTTAATTTTTCTGATTCACTTTTACTCACTCCCACACGTTCAAAGCTAACTGACTTTGGAATGTCAAAGCAAAAGCACGCTTCCTGAGTCGGATTAATTAGGTTAGTAATTCGATTTAGAGTTTCCATACCTGAGTGAACGTCGTCCGATGTCTTCGTCTCGCAGGAGTGGGGCAGGTGGAAGATGTTGGCGTGTGACTATGATTATTTGATCCTCCTCCCATAATCGAGGCTGTAGTGGAGTTTTCTGGCTTCAATTTTTTGAAAGCACCTTCTTGGCCTGTGCAAATTCAAAATTAACCAATTATAAACTAATCAGCCTGGAATAGTAATAAACGAACTCAATTTCCCAACTACAACATTCGTAATGAAAACAAATGTAAAAATAAGTTAACAACTATGAAAATATTATTAACTTATTTTGATCCTCTGTAATAGTAATAGGGCTTAAATTAGTATTGCTTTAGGTTAAAAAGTATTGTCAAAGACCATCAACGAAACGTTTTGAATAAGTGCTCCAAGTGTGCGGTTAAAATTAAATCACCAGTGTTTCCTTCGAGTTCACAGTTTTTTTGTGGTATTAAATGAAATGGATGTTTACACGGGCTAAGAGATCTTTCCATTCAGCCACCGCCTTCAAATCATTGGTCTAAATTAAGTAGTCTATTTATTATGACTAGACTCCAACTGTATTGCTTTCGTTTTCTTCTTGCTTTACTACTTAAATGAACCAAAATTAAATTGCCCGTTTTATTAATTACTCGGAGCCAATGCCTTAACTCAATCTGCCGTTTGCTAGCACTACTAATTAATGAAATTATCAAACCAATGTACTACACTGCTTTACTACAACTACTGCTACTCCTACTTTCTCCATTTACAATACACTTTCACTGCTCTGCACTCATCCTGCCTAGTGGATGTGTGTGAACGGGCTCTTGTCTGTGTGTATACACACAAATGTTATATTGCATCTGTATCTCAGTGAAAGGGAACCAATTAGGCAAGTCTAATTGGAATCATCATGGGTTTGAGAGCGTTTTTGCAAATGAGCTTGTAAAGCTTGTCAAAGGAGAAAAGCAAACGAGATACAGAGAGAAAAGAAGTAGGAGCGTGTGGAGTAGAAAGTAGCAATTAAAATGAGCGACAGAAAACAATGTCTTTTAAGGTTTTAACTCGGCATCCATATATATTTATGTATGTTCTCATATTTGAGGATCGTTTTACGCCTCTTATTTAACCAACAATTAAATTAATCATTCTGTGTTTGCGTGTGTGGAAAGATTTTGTGAGAAAATTAGCAACACCATGGGATAAAATGCTGGAGATGTGTGTCATGCCTAATGCCTGTATACATCAAATTAGAACCAAAATTGATGTGGTTTATGCTTGGTTAATTTAGTGGTGAGGTGGCTGAATTTTAGTTTTGATTATTTAACTGATACTTGATACCATCAACATTTTAACGTTATCATCATTTCAACACTTTTGTAATTGCAAGATTAAATTTTCGACTGCCAATACATCAGGTAAACAGTTGTTAAATTTTTATGGTTTTTATTACCAGTTAATAGGACAATTGTATCAAATTTTTAAATAGAAATTTTGTAAAAGAACCTAACTGCATTGAAGACTGTTTGGGTAAAATGCTCACTCGTATTTACACATCGAAACTCCATTTAGAACGAGTATAAGATCATGAAATACATTTTTGGGGCAACTTGATATCAATCCTTTGAATCGGAAATCTATCATGGAATGGCTATACCGTATAAATATCGATGCTTCCAAATAAACTGATTTAGTTTATACACTTTGGAAATTAGACCGTCATACGTTTTTACTTATATTTCTTCTATGGAACGGAACCTGGAATGGTCATTAGGAAAACCAACAAACCACAGATTTTTGTCGGAATCCAGCAAACGAAAGCTGATCCTTCGGATCACCATATAAGCCCATCATTTTGACATCTGCCACCAAATTTTACACTTGTTAAGCCTACATAATAGGTGCACTTCAATAACACCACATCCCACTATCACTTCATTGGGTTTTATGAATGGACATGCACAGGAACAATGCAAACAGGGCAATGATGAGCATTTCCGAATGAAATGAATCACTTGTCCCTTTCTTAAACTTTATTGCGATGATATGGTCATTTGTGAACCACAATTTGTAAAAAAATCTTTTCATATGTGATTTTGAAAGTATTTACAAACTGTAAAATTGCACAGTTGTCATTGTGCCGCTGACTTCATCTTAAAACCTTTTGCAAATGCCATTCTAAATCTCAGAGCATTCAAGTGAATGTGCGTTTCAAATGTAATATTATCATTTATAAGTTTTGAAGCAGGTTTTTAGAACGCATATGGATTTCAGGGTTGCTACCGCTGATGTGATGATACCGACTGGTGCGTTGGCAGATGCCGCATTCAAATGACAATTTGCCCGGATTAGCATAACAACAGCTTTAAAGTGAATGCACGCGCGTTGCACACTGCGACAGAGTAAAGAAGGAGGACACCCGGGACGCTTCCCCTTTGTTCGTTCCATGTTTAACACGTAATTGAAGGGGAGTTTTAAAGCATTCATAAGCTTCCTCTTGAATTTTCAATGAATATTTTTTAAACATCCGTGTGGTTCTTTGGCATGCATTGTGAGCTGACACTTGTTTAAAAAACTTTTTTTAAAGCCCTAAAGCAATGACCCTTGAAAAATCGAAATGAGACTTGAGCATAGGCCATGAGCAAAAATCAGATTCAACTGAGTACGTGTAGTCCGGGAAGTGTCCATTTGTCGCATTTTTAAGAGGTATGGAAAGGTGATAAGAGCACACTCAAACTAATTTACATGTCAACCTGATAGAGTCATTGACTTTTAAAACATAATGATTTCTCTTCCATTTCGGTTTTAAGGCTCCAAGTTGTAAGAATTGTGACAGATTTTCTAGTGCTCATTTTATGTTAATGTTATTCTGAACTACTACATTTTAGTTTCATCTTCCTTACCAGAATGTTCGGTCAGCGAGCGATTGACAGGACCACCAACAGCTGCAGCAGCTGTCAAGGCAGCTTCACTTGAGTGAATGCTGTAAAGGGAAGAAAAGTCTTCGCATTTTACAGATCCCCCTCCATTTCCTCCCCCACTACCTCCGGAACCTGAAATCAAGAAAATGTATATGTACTTTGAAGGTCAGAATACAACAAATCTGCCCTATAATTCAACACCATATTACCGTCAGCCTCAAACTGATCAATTTATTCCTACTTAAATTATTGTTTTCAAATGCTTTGTTAAAAATCTATAAAAAGGTTAAAACTGTTTAACATATACCTGTTCCTCCGCTGCGTTTAAGATCAAGACGATCGTCTATTGCAGCTGACAGACGACCCTCCTCCATCATCTTATTTGCAAATGTTGATTGACTCAACATTTTGCAGTAGTTGACGCGACTACTGTAGTCTAAATCCAGGATGAATTAGTTATGTTGCCGACTTGTAATAAATTAGTTTAGTCGTATGATCTTGCACTTCCTTCTCAGAACTGCAGAGATTTTGGATAATACGATGAAAGTTATACGGTTTCTGAACAAATGTATTTATACTAAAGTACTCAGCCTACTCAATTTAGCTTTTAGAAGATGCAAACTAATTTTGTTTATAAACTGATTTTTTTTCGAATTTAATTTAATTAATTATCAAAATGCAGTGATGCCTTTTCTTATTACTGCCAGTTTTTAAAGTCAAGACATGCAAACTGTGAAAAGAATATTTGATCTTTTCTTCATATGTTGCATGTTACAGAAGCAGTTCATTGTAATGATGTTACTCGAAGCATTGTTCGGTAATTGATGAGATTATGTCTGCTGAAATTTCTTTGTGGGATTGTTAAAAACTCGGGGAAACTCAATTATTTCGTCGTTACTAGTGTACCGATTAACTTTCTCCTCTGTAACAGGACTATATATGTTCTCAATATTTCACTTGTTGTAGCTTAGAACAATATATACATGGATGAATGTATAGCAAGTCACTCTTTATGGGGTAATTGTGTTAGCAAATGAATTGCAGTAGATTTAATGGGTATGTTACTAGCAGAGGTCAACTTTCTTTATGGTTATATGTATAAGCACTCACTGGAACACTAAACTAAAAATGTGTTGAATCCTTCTGAAATAGGATCGTATAGTATACAATGTACATCCATAAATAAAGTTCACCTAATGGGTGGTAATAGGTATTGCACTTTTCATTCATTCACTAGTTTAGTCATTCATTCATCGAGTTTTCTTGGTCTGGTTAGATGAAGAAAAGAATGAGATAAGGATATTATCCATACAATGATGATGTGATGATGAAGGCAATGCATACAACATACACTGCTGCTATATATAGGAAATCCAGATCAGCGTACGTATGTATACCAAGTTTTTTTTGGCCCACTGCTGATGATGAAGCCGCTGTATAGCTTTCTCCTCTTTTAATGAATTTAGTTAAGCTTGAGCCTAGCTTGAGCTCCTTGAAGCTGTTTCCTATTGCTATTCAGCTGAGATGTGAAGAAGTGTGTGTGTGTACGTTACGTACATAATAGGAGTGAAGAAAGGAGAGAATAATACAGTAAATTTAGTCAAGTTGATTTCATTTATTTTTCCTTTATGTTGGAATCCTCCAACAAGACAGAGCTTTTTATACTATTAGTTCATTTCTTGCTTGTTCTTGTAATGAGCCAAATTGTATAATAATATATTATCCACCAAGATAAAATGAGATGATGCTGGTAATGGTAACTCTCAACAAAGTGTCTTGTTGTGGTGCTCCTATTTAATCCAATGTCGGAGCTCAAGATTTTCTTAGTTTTTATTGATACTTTCACCAAGTCACTGTTCAAAAGTATGCAGGTCACTTGCTTCCCGAACTTCACGTTTCTCGTTATACCGTATCAAATAGCAGTCTTTCACAAACCACCAATGTTTGGCTAATTGATTGAATTTTCGTACCTTGGAAGGAAGTTTGATGGTGTGAAAAATTGCAAGGACAATTTTGTTCAAAGGAAAATTCGGACAAATTCAATACAGCTTGTTATGGAAGGATTTAGCGTATCAACTTTGGTTTATCAACATATCAGTTTATATCAATTCTCCTTCTGCTTCGACAATCACGTCAATTTACAACTTGATAAGGATAACAAGATTTCGGAATCAAATAAATCAACTCGAACATCTCATATAGAATCCTTATTACTGTCTACCTCTGTGTGGAAATATTTCTCAGAGGCTTTTCTCAATTTGGTTTGCTCAAATGAATGGATGTGAAAAGTGGTGACACGAGATTTAATTTATTACATTTATTTATTCTCAGAGGCAGTTTTTTTCCGGAAAGGATAACACCGGTAAATGCACTACACACACACGTCTGTTGAGTTCATTACTTGTTGACACGTCGAAGACAAATGTGCTCGTTGAGTTGGTGACATTGACTATTCAAATTAGTTCCATAGGTGCACATTGGTGAAATGTGTGGAGAAAGTGGCCTTTACGAAGAGGAATCCCTTTCTTCTCAATCTTCGTACGTGTCTTGTTATGTAAAATGATTCAATTTACTTTCCCTCAGCTGTTCCTTTTTTGCTCTCGGTGACGTTTTTTATTCTGAGAAAATGTATAATGTTTTTAGTATTCATGAGCTGTGATTTATGTTAACCAATTTGTAACACCTATTCAATCAAAGTCTGACCGAGTGTGTGAAATATTTTTTCTTTCTTTTCCGGCTCCCCTTCTTTATATTTTATTCTTGAGTAAAGGTAGCCGTTACCATATACAAGTGAAAGGCAACAGCAGCAGCAGCAGGGGGTCTCCTTTCTTTTTTGTCGTCGTGACAAGTGATAACGAAACGAAAGGTGACTAATGAAGTTAGTCTTCCAGATATACACTTCTTTTTATATAATATGGAATGGAATGGAATCCTCATGTGATGGGTTAGAGACTTGCTGCATGTGAGACGAGAAGATAATAACGCGACTAAGGTTTTGCCTCTCCGTCTATATGGCGTGCTGCTTGCTGGTGGTAGCTGGTGGTAAGGGAAAAAACGAGTGGATTCTGAAGCGATATGATTGTGATGTTGGTGCTGGTGATGTTCCAGTGTTGTTGGTGAAGCTAATGTTGTTGATGATGATGACTTTATACTCTTCTCTCCACTTTTTTCCCTGCTCCTTTTCTTTTGGTTGGCTGGATTGGTTGGTACCGTGTGCGCACTGGGGAAAAGTAGCAGAGCAAGCCAGAAAAATATCCTTTCTTTCTCTTTCTAATACCTACAGCCAAACACGCTTACTTACACTTTTCCTCTCTTTTCTCTTTCCCTCTGCGTTTACCCAAAAAAAAAGTTTCTCGAGAATGTCTTCGTGATGTGAAGATATACAAGTTTTTGGAACACTGTAGTCAACTACAGTATATGAGCATGTATACCTGTTATATCAACATATAGTTTTGATAGGTTTTACTTGACTTGCTCAGGCAAAAGCAAGTTTCAGCAGGGAAGGACAATGTTCAAGTGAGAAACGGCGGAGAGAAGAGGAGAAAAATTTTCAGACTTTTTCTGGAGATTCAGCCTTTAAATAAAAGACGTGTCGTTTTCCCTTCCTCATGCCTCCATTCTGTATGTATACACTGGCTCCGGTACGAGAGTAATCTTTTGGTAAATGCTGATGTGTGTGCATTGAAAAATAGCAGTGATGCTGTTGCTACACATGTTCGTCTCATGGAAGCATGACTAGAGACAAGGATGGAAAACCTTCGTAAAATTACTGTCATCTTCATGCATCCACTAGATTATACAGAGGACAGGGATATTACGAGTTGCAACAAAGTATGGATATTCTATTCTAACAGAGATTAAATTCCGTGTTATGTTATGCATTTTATATGTACATATCATACATACATAGATTGAAAAGCCGGAGGATTGTGGAAGACTGTTTTAGTTCTGCTACTACTACAACTACTAAAACATATAGGAAGGGAAGGTTTGCTTTTGACATCACTGTCACATATGAATGTATGCATTTATAAGGGGGCTCGTATAAGTCATGTGCGTGTAAAATATGAACAGGGATAAATGTTCGTTTATGGATAGTGAAAGGGAGCGAAAGCTAGCAAAGTGAGAGAGAGGAGAAAACCCATGCTGCCTGCCTTCTATCCCATCTTCCCATGGCAAAGGACCAATCCTCTTGCGGGGTGAGGTTCCCATCTCCACGGTAATCTTCGTCAGAATTCTCCGCATTGGCTCCGACTTGCCCTCTCTCTATATATTGGTGTGCTGTGCATATGTATGTCTCATGTTTCCATCCATATAGATTCCAATTTCCTTGTGTCTTCTGTTGCTTGATAGTTATTGCACTGCTATCGTCTCGTGTAACAAACAGCAGAGCAGCTACACAGGAAAAAGTCTATTTTGGCAGGATTTACGGACAAGTTATTTTCTTTCTGTGGGGTTTCCAAAGTTTGGTTTGATGGTGTTCATATGATGATTATGCTAGCTGCTAATGCCAGAATGTATGATAAAATTCGTCCACAATGGCGATGATGAAACCTGTTCATCAGTTGATGTAAGAGACAAGAGGCTGAAGAATGTTAACTCTTGATAAAAATTACATTTTTTTTCAATTCGTACTAGAAATAAGGTACCAATACATTGCTCTGGCCTTATCACTATTTTAATTCATTCAATGGTATTTATCCCTTTGTTGTTCAAGTATAAAAAGTAACAGTAAGTTTAATTGTGTAACACAATTTGCATATCAAATTTGCCACCTTTAGCATTACTCAAACTGAAATATTATCTTTCAAATATTAAGCACTGTCCTGTCCACTGACCGAACTGTAATTATGAGTCGGTTCACTGGTACAGCAAAAGTTAATTTAATGATAAGTGAAAACACTTTTAAAATTCTTATGACTTAACGTTTCAACATCTTGAATTATTCAGTGCGTATGCAACTTTAAGCATTTAGTAATATCTATAAACTATACCGTTTGGTATAACTAACTGTAGCCAATATATCCATATGCCAAATTTTGCAAATGTTCAGTATGCCTTACATTTCCAAAAGACCGATTTAGTTGTATAAAAGGGAAAAGAAAAGAGAAATGTTTGGGAAAGCAGCAAAACATCAGGGTATTCATATGATTATTAAATAACTCCTTCCATAAAAAGCAGGCAGTAAGGATACTAATGACGATATTACTTGCATAAGTTGTTTATTACATATATCACATCCGAAACAGCACGTCATGCCCATTATACGAAGTAGTATATACTTGTGCACATTACATATTCTTTATATCTTCAAAACGAAGAAATGAAATGTGAAAGTAGGGAAAGGGATGTGGGAGAGAATATATGGAACATTTTTATATAAATTTTGTGGAATGATATGCAGATCTGATTAGTTTCATAAAATTGCCTTTTCTACTACCACTCACTCACCATTATGTTCATGGATCTGTTCCATTTTATCTATGTTCGTTTTTTCATGTTACACTTGAAAGCTGCACATTATACAACCTCCATATCTCTATCTCTCTCTATGATGCCATACACATGTAATCATAAAGCCATCTAGCTTACTCTAGCTAATAAACACATTTTTTCACGGTGTTCATAAGATAATTCAATTTATTATCCGTTTTCAAAGAACGTTAATACCACAGTACGAATTTGGTAGTAGAGTAACAGTGGTAGTCAAGCATCTCCTTTCCTGGTCGCTTTAGAAAGCTCTCTCTCTCTCTCTCTCTCTCTCTCTCATCGTGTTCCTTCTCTCTTTCTGTCTTTTTTGCATTCTTTTCAGCAGTTTGGTTGAAGTCTTTATACATTGCTTTTGCGAGTAAAGAATATGAATGCATTGCAAACTCCAACTGTCTTTCATACATTTGCGGAAAGGCAAATTTCATCATGAAAGGCTTTTGGGCTGAGGAGCAAAATGGGACTGACTCAATGAGTTTCATTGAAAGTTTGTCTGTGTGAAAATGAAAAGATGAGTCTTCTTAACAATTCCCCACTACATAAAAATAATATATTCGTTTAGGAACTGATGTAATATCGTATCATCTTCATATATATATAGTTGTATTCAATTTAATCCGTACGCACAAGGAAAGAGTTAGATTAAAAAAGAAAAAGTTTGCCTCTTCCGAAAAATTCTTTATTCCAAAAATGTAATCCAGCCATTCACCATATGATTCGGTAATTGGTAATTATTTAATTTTCTCTCTTCTTCAGCTCAACTCAATGCTGGTTCCAGAGTTGGCTTTGAGTAAAACAAATCTTTTCTATGAAACGTGGGAAAACCTGTTGCAAATCGTAAAAAATGTTTTGTAAAAGAAAGTTAAATCATCTTCCTCTGATATTCTTACTTTTTTATATATAAAAAATGCTCAAACTTTTACAATAGTTGCAGTTGGCGAGACGTGGTTTATCACTTAAAATTGAAAAAGAAAGGCGGAGAAAAATGTATTGGAGCGGTGTTGGACTTCCGGGCTGTAGAATTATTATAAATAATATAACCACGGCCACACATGTCTAGCAGGCTACATGCGCGGCACACGCTCATTGTTTTGGATATTATGTAAATAAATCACAACGATCTGGTAAGGAACACTTTGTAGTCACCTCGTGTAAAGTATAAATATAATTAGTACTTGTAAACAACGGATGCACGGCCTTGTGCTGGATAATTGAAGGAACGTGCAAGGCACGTGATTAACGACAACATGATCGAGGGGTAGATAAGGACAATGAGACAATGTACAGCATGCCTCACACTTAACTTAAAGTATCAATTATGTAACACGCGTCATACTTTCTCCACCAAAAGTTGGCTGAAGCAAAGGTAGACAAATCTGGACAAGGATGTAACGATACCAGTAGGTTTGGCCGTATGAGATAAAGGTATTCTCATAAATACAAAAGAAAAATCGACAAGCGGCCGAGTCGGGTGACAGCTTGTCTCACATTCCCCCAATCGCATGACAAAGTGCATTCTGTTCCCATTTACTGCTTGGTTTTTTATTAAGCCCCAGAGTTTTCATTCAAATTTATTCCTTTTTCATATAAATCTATTCCTTTCTCGATGTATTTTACTTTGCAGTGAGGTTAACAACATGCAAAATTAAATGCCGGTTTTAACGCCCCCGCATTGAAATGAGTTGCTGTGCTCATTTACAGATGCACAACGAACGAAAGGGAAATGAATATTAAGCTAATAAGCAGGGCCATAATTTTACAATAAAACTGTGGCACACCATTTGTTCGAGCGTGGGTGACTGACTATTCATGCATTATTAACCTTGCGTTATTAACAAGTTTCAAGTCTATTAAACTTGCATTAGCCCAGACACAAGGATCCTTTTCTCATGCTTGAATTGAGTCGACAAATCATGAGACACGACAGGGAATCGCAAAAACATCATCTTCCATTGCATATCTCAGTTTAAGAAGGATACCCTCAGCCGTAATTTGAATACCACACTCAACATATGCGACTGTTAAAAGATCTGAAACGTACTTAAAAATAGCATGATTGATCTAGTAAAAATGCTTCTATTGGAAGTTCCAATTTGGAACCTTTTATCATTATAACAACCTTGCGATATGAATACATGACTCGCCACGTAATTTAAAAGATTTTAGTCTGGTTTATTGTGTTACTAATTTAATCAGATATATAACCAATGGCCTTTATTCCAAATTCCCAGGTTAAACAGGAAGCGTATCTTGTGTATATTATGGGAGTAAAATTGAAGGTAACATTTCATCAAGCCATTTCTAAAATTGAACATTTTTATAGCTTTTATTGAACAATTTGGAGCCACTTATCAGCAGGTATATACTATAAATTACATATGAATCAACCAGGAAATTGTAATAAAACTTACTATTATTATATGTCAATCATGAGGATGGATGTATCATTTACGAGATTTTGCATAGAACATATATCCCAAAAGACACGAGCAAGTTGGATTTGAACAAAACATGTTGCTACCTAAAGTACCTGGTTATGTTGACAAAAGTAGCAAAGTATGTACTCCACTTATACGCGCACGGTGGGCGGACTTAGAGCGTATGGATGATTAACTTAATAATTCCATACACTTCCCCAGGTTCAGCTCTACTACACACATCATGATGTTCATCGTGAAAAGTTTCATTTCAATTTAGTAGTTCACATTGAAGTGAATCAATGCATGAGTAAGTACAACGAATGGAATTTATCAGGTACAAAATGTCGTATTATGAAGCGTATGTAAGTGAATTCAATACAATGGAATAAGATTGCCAGCTCTACTAGAGCTATATGACAAGTACAAAACCAAAAACCACCTTCATTTCCATATATTACTTGATCTAATGAGGAGATGATACATGTGAGCTTTTGAGGTTTGGTTTAGAATAAAAGCATTTAAGCGAGGATGATTGCATCCCAAAGGGATCTTTATTGAACGACAACCAAGGGAAATGTGAAGCGTTTTAGATCACACTTGCACGTGTCAATCCACTACCTTTTGAGGATGATGCATAGAGTCTTCTAACGATAATTTTCATGCATACCAAAACCGTATATTTTAAAATTGAAGAAAATTATATGAACTATTTAACATGGATTCAGTTTAATTGTTCTATGATTGATAGAATTGAAGTTAAAAATGACTATAATAAAAATGCTTATTACTGAACCTACAAGAGAAGAAAAGCCGTGTAAATGCTTGCAAAACTTTCTTTCGATAGAAAGCTGGAAGTAAATTGCTGTTATACTACACATGCCGAGCTTTCTCAGCATCATGCCGTACTCTGTTCTGCAGATGCTAGATCTCCATCTCTACTGGTGAAACTCAGACTTACACTTCTTATCCAGCTTCGTGCTACAGGAAGACTGCATGAAAACCGATCAATAATTCTTGCTGGATCTCCATGTGCGGGATTCCTAAACTTTTGAAAATAACACGTCAAAGCAACTGACGCAAAAGCAGGTTTACAGAAAAATTTCATGCAAACCTTTTATATTATAATTATTTAAGTTTCACTAAAAATGAGGTGAAAGTGGCTGTTTAGTTTGAAGTGAAACAACTTTCTTGTTCAAACTTACATTTAGAGACTGGTTTTATCTGGAAACTATTAACTTGGTAAGATAGTTCTCAAATTCAATATTTATTTATTTGTCAATTTTTCTCATTCCCGATGCCCCTTGTACATGGAGCTAATCATCGCACGTGCTAAACAGAAAACAGAGCCATAATATATGTTCTACTGTGTTAAGCATCTGTCACCTCTACTTTGCTTTCACAAAAGGTGGCAAAATTATCCCTTAAGTTGTAATAACAGACCATTACTCCTCATTGTTAGAAGTGTACACACACACACACTTCAGCGTTCACAATAAACCATCGGTACAGAGTACGTGCGAGCTCACAATGACAAAATAAAAGACGAGTGTAAATACAAATATAAAAGTCCATTTTGGAGAGCCTTTTTTCTATCCTACCAGCCAAAGCCCTCAACTGGGCAAGGTGCATTATAAAAACAAAGGATGAAAAGAGGAGAAAGCAACTTGAGACCGAACATGTTGACATGCCCCATAAACATCCCTAATAGCAGGACAACCACTACTGAATAATGATCAAAGGACAAGAACAAAATCCCTAAATCTGTCATTCTTTCTAATAATACATTTTTTGTTGACATATGGCACATTCCAAGTCTCTACTCTAGAGCTTTATGCTGTTGATACAGATTCAACAACAAATATAGAGCTTGTAACTCAGTACGAGGAGTACATGTAGATAATAATACAATGCAATGCGTTGTATTCGGTTACAAAGGAGACATTTCAGCAATCTCCAAAATTTATGGTTTTTCTATTACACAGCAGACCACCGACCAGTAGACAAATTGTGCATTATGGTCCATTTTTTCTCTTTACAACCTGTTTTTGTCCCTTCTCCGTAGTAGTAGTTCATAGATGGTTGTATTTTTAGATGTTTAGATGCTCAAGATAAGAATATTATTATATGGCACAAGATCCGCAAACATTTGTCATGTTACAATTCATGTTGCTTTTTCGGTATTATAATACCTACAAAGCTTGTTCTTCTTTTCATCCATAATGATATTCTGTTTCATTTCTGGTGTCCTATTCAATTCCCATATGCCCGTGAAGCTTTATATCATTTTTGGGACTAGTGTTTGTATCCCAAATATGCGTCGCGCAAGTCTGGTCATTTGAAGACGAAACAATAGAAACCTGTGTGATATTGAACATTAGCAGAAACAAGGTGCTGACAGGTTGATGCCATTAACAGAGCAAAGGATTTGTTCGTAATCGTAATCATCACGAATTGGAAAAATCCACTGCATAAATCCATGACACAGATTATCAAATGGAAAAAGCCGGTGACCGATTCTCTTCATCGCTCAAATAGAAAATACAGGAAGAAAGGAAATAAGAAATATATACATAAGGTGCTCTCCACACATTTTCACGCATAGTATCCTCTCTACAAGCACTTCATCATAATATCATGCTCTTCTTCCGAGGCTACTTGGCTTGGCACTTATTGTCTCATTGGACTTCAAACGAAGAGGGATCCGAGGGGAGAAAATGAGTGAGTGATTGAGCGCGAGCAGTCGAGTTGAGTCGATTAAAAGGCTTTTAAGGGCCGAACTATTATACTTTTGTACCGAGATAAAGATAAAAGTATAAATATTACATGGAAGGGAGTGAATGGTAAAATCCTCTCTGAATTTACTCACTCGTTTCCCTCGATAATTTTTTCTTCACTTTTTTCATCTCTCATCCGGGTCCCCTTTGCTATTCCCCCACCAAACTGACTAGCACATTATTATCTATCAATACATACATACATATTATATCCCCTCTGGCTGCCAGCAATCATTGAAGTTTGCATGAATATATATAAGACAGGCTCCACACTTTCATGCGGGTTCACTTCATTGAATATAATACAAATTTTTACACTGGTTTCTGTGAGTACATCTGTGCTCCTTTTTTATTTATTGTTCTCTAGTTTCTGTTCACTCGACACTAACTCGGTGTAGTCATCATCGTGTCATGACTTCATTCATCTGCTCATCACCAGTTCATCATCATCTTCTCAATTTTATTCACTGGTTTGGGCCACAAAAAATGCTACTTGTTTCTGAATGATAAATACTCGGAAATCCTATTTCATACGGATGTACATTCTATATAAATGTAAATATGAGTTCTTATTTGAAAGGCAAAAGTAAACCAACACAAATCTACAAAAAGATGATTATCATATCTATTATGAATCGAAATGCTTTCTGATACATGTTGAAAAAAAACTACAAGTTATTTAGTGATAAAGCGACAATACAGGGAGTATACATATGTTAAGGGACAAATCTACATGTTTCATCAAGTATAATCAGTTGACAGCTGGAATATAATGTACATCAAACAAGCAACTTTATATAGGGATGAATGGAGTGGGATGGGATTTCAAGTCAAGATATACTTTTTGTATGCGATTAA
>LJIJ01002307.1:0-28627 GCA_001718145.1 Orchesella cincta
TTCTTATTTGGGTAAATGTCTTGTTTACAGCGGATATATTGTTTTAGGAGGATGGCAATGGCGTAGTTAACGATATGGATATATTTTCATGATAGGGAAAAACTAACCACTCATTAGTAATGAGTCATTACATATGCTTGAACCAGCTATACAGGAAATGCGAAAAATAGTAGTTTGTCATCTGAAATTTGAGTTTATTATTTTTGTGAAAATATACGAACGTAGCAAGAAAAGACAATATCAACGACTGCCACAATTCGATGTAATGATAACTAGCATTTTGAATGTCAGTTTTGGATTTGCACAAAAACAACGATTGATCGGAAATATTTACTTCGTTTCCCGAAATCCAAAAATGACATCATTAGACGGAAACTAGCTCAATTTCACAAACGTTGAGTATTTTATGGCATCGTAAAAATTAGCATCATACTCGGGAATAATAGACATTTACCTACTTTTTTGACGTAACTACACGTCGGTTTAAGGTTTAAGTTCCACCACGAAGTACAATTCAACGTTGTATGTACAATAAAATGCATGCCATGACGTCGGTAATTTGACAAAGAGTTCAGGTAAAAGTCATAGTAAAAACAGAATTTTAAAAACGCCAAATATAATTAGACCAGCATTAGACCAACAATGATATGTACCAGATTTTTGCATCAGAATGATATAGCAAAGGTAAATAAAAATTAATCGTAAAAAGAGCACTAGTTTTACTAAGAGCATGCATTCCCCTTGAATACACGTTAAAAGTCCAACCTTTCTCTGTTCCGTGTTCATCTCCGTTCCTTATAATATTCAATCCAGTGTAGTGTATTTCTGAACGAGGTTCGTCCAACTGCTGCCTACTGAAACAAAAAAAAATTTCCAGTGAAAACAAACAACGATAATATGTATACAGCTTTGGTTACTCCTTGATTTATTTAAAAAGAGGGCAGTGACGCTCCCACCCAGAAAAATACACCCACCTAGTTCACTATCAAAGAGATAATTCATATAGATAATTCCCCATCTCTACCATCGTAGTTTGGACTGGGAGCATCAAATACGACGATTAAAAAGTCATTATATAACTCCCGGCCCGTTTTCCAACTCTCCGACGTATTCCAAACTTCAGCACTGACCTGATACTATCATCAACGATGCATATTATCATTATTGCCTTTAGGTACAGAAAAATGTGAAAACTTCCTTAGTTTGTGTATATTATTACGGGTATCTTTGAAGAAGCGTGTCGTCTCGACTTCCGTAAAGAAGCGATAGATCTTCTGCTGATTACGCTCTGGAAATCCAACTGCAGATAAATGAGCTCACAGTCCCCATAAAACGTCGAAAGATTAGATGATACCCTTCCAGGATTGTGTTGTTTGTTTGCTCCACGTGGAGGGTGGGGCGATTTTCGTCGGACACCTTGACTTGTTGTTGTTTGCTTCTGGCTGGTTTCATTTCTAAAAACAGGTCAAAATAGCATCGTCATCCCGAACAGAAAACTACATGAATGAACAAAATAAAAGGAATTTACTTCAGTGCACTTCTACATATGAAAAGTAGAACTATAGCTCCAAAATCAAAATGTTAACTCAAGACTGTTTCCTCCCTGCGCTTATCCAACTCTCCAAACCAGCATCTCTCTGGACTTCCATAGGATTCTATTGGGATTCCACCAAAAATCGAATGGTGGAACTCTGCCCTGACAAACTTCTACTGCACAAAATAACCTCTTACATTCATGGCTTCTCTGTTGGCACCATGTTGCTCCAAACTCTCCTCCGAAGGGAGGATGATCGTTCTAAAGTGCTTATCAGCTCCTTCGGCTTAATCGTCTTGGTTTTCACTACCATCACGGTCTGGGTTTATCGTAACAATCTCGCAAAATGTGTGACGCTGATAAATGACCTTATTAAATCTTCAAAAGAATTTAGAGGTAAAAACATTTGATTTTTTTGTACTTTCCGAACCATTTCTATATATTTCCTTCTTTTGAGTTCAGAACCAGGTCCAAGTCACCTTGATACAAAGGAAAAGCTCATAAAACTGATGGCACCCCTGTTCCACTGGTCTGCAATGCAAGTCCCTTTCGCATTCGTTGGGGGTGTCGTTTGGTCCATGCCGTGTATGAACTCCAGTTTCGCCTTTTTTCTCCTAAATGAATGCTCAATTGGAAATCCTGGAGGTGGAACTGATAGCCCATTCACAAAAGGCATCTTCATTTTTCTCAACCTCATCGTCTGGTCGTATTCCATCCAATGCGCTGTATTTTCTGTGATCGGGGTCGAAATGTTGGGGGCAATGACTATTCGCTCGTTTCTGAAATGTTATGAAAGGTAAATACGAAATGCTTTTAAAATAAAAATTAAAACAGTTTTTACAGAATTTTCTTTCATTTTCAGAAAAATGCTTAATGCCCCTACTTCATTCTCAACCCGAAAGAAAGACAAGTCCCTACTCCAAACCGCGCTGATCTACCGTCGTGTCCAACTGCTGACCAACTCCCTTAACGAAATCCACTCAACCTACATTCTCGTTCCGCTCCTTATTACCGTCTCCTCTCACCAGATATTCGGGATATATGGACTTATCAAATTCAAAGGTCAGCTCAATTTCTTTTCCTACATCCTCTTCATCATGCTGTCTAGCCAAGGGGTCTTGGTAATCATGGGTATGTTCACCGCCTTAGCCGACGTCCACACCATTTCCGTCCGCATCAAAACGAACCTGAAAAGAAGCACCGAAGCCACAAATGGCTCCGAAGGTTCCACGCCGGCTGCTCAGTCATCAAGGTCCGATTTGGCAAGCTAAATTATGTTGATTCTACTCCCCCTTGTCATTCGAAAGCTTTGCCATTGCACAAACCGCAAATATGCTGCTAGTCGACTAAACTCCGAACCGGAAGTGAAATAAAATTATGCTGAACCACCCCAGAAACTCTGTAAACACGGATAATTCTAATTTATTAAAGAATATTCTATTTGACAGTAAAAAAGCTCTGTGATTAATTAACAATAATAATGATTTTTCCTGAAAAAATTAAACTTGGTTTTGGTTGGTAAATTGCATAGTTCATTGTCATGATCATGATGATCTTGAGGTTTCCTTTAAGATTCTCCGGCATTTAGCAAATGGCTATTGTAATAAGCACTGACATCCTTCCGAACTGCCACGACCAGGGGCCCCAAAAGTTCCTCAATGGTGGTGAGGAGGAACCCGGTATTCGCGTCCTTCTTGGCAATCAGGGTGACGACGACGGGCAACTTGTTGAACTGGATTATTTGGAACTTTTGGTAGATGGAGATGATCTTTTCATTTCGGCCCATCCCAAGCTTGGAGGCTTGCTCCGTGGCGGTGCCAAAGGTGGCGAGGAAGTTGACCCGGAGAATGGATTCGGGAAAGGGAGAGCCAGGTGATGAAGGGGAAGATGGGGGAGGATCCACGTGAGCTTTCAGGATAGTGACACCATCCCGATCTGAGAGGATGATGCCGTAGAGACCGTCCACCTTGGCGAGGATTTGGTGAAGCCCCTTTTGAAGTTCTGCTGCCATTTTGAGTAATTCTAAATTATCAAAATAAAATAATATTCGTAAATTAAATTGAAAGTAAAAAATACGCCTACTTTATATAACTTTCAAATTAAAAACAATGTAATTTCAGTTTACCGGCTTCAAAGGAGATGACAAGTAGTAGATCCGAAACTGGGCTTCGAAGATTTTAATTAATTTTAATTTGCTTCAAGTCTGATTGACCTTCTCTGACACTCGACGCTCACATGACTTGACTCTAATTTACTTCCTCCTCTTTCCCACACGAAAACAGATCTTACAATGAATTATTATGCTACAGATCAGTCTTCTCACTAAATACTCACTTTTATCTTGACTGATAATCACTTAAAAATAGATAATGAATGAACTAAACCAGATCCACAAAATAAATGCGTTTCAGAGCAGGTTGCTTCCAAAATAATACCGACCTACATTATGACAAAAACGTGCCGAGTGTACTTTTCACTGTGGAAGAAGTAGGGTGATGTGAAAAAACACGGCAAAATAATATTATGGTCAGCTGCTCCCATCTAAATGCACATGAATGATATACCCATATATCTTAGCTTAAATGTGTATATTTGAGATATACAAAAGTCACCTAAAATTTTAGTCTCATTCATTCCATTTGTGGAGCATTGTCCTCAGCTGGAATTTCAACTGTTTTCCAGCTAGGTCGTCAACATTTTGCAATTTCAAAATAATAATAGTTATTCGTCCAAACAATTCGAGCTAAATTCACGCCGTTCTTCCATATTACTTTTTTTTGTAAATTATAGTATTCTAGTCTGTCATTCCTCTACATTTGGCTCTAGACTCTAGATAGAGGTGTTAGAGAAGGTTCTTGATATTTGATTCTGATGCAACATAAACCAACACAGTATCATAAATTCATATTCATATCAATCGGCAATCTAAATCATGCTATGTTACAAGTGCTACAAAAAGTGCAAAGTAATCATGAGTGTTCATAAGGTTTTGGCTGCTAGTCATGGTCAATTGCAATCATAGTTGTATAGTATAGCATAGCTCGTATATATTTCAATACATCTGGTAGTAGAAATATGAATGAGTCATTCATGAAATAATCACGTTCATTCACACGTTGGATAAAGGTGTCTACAGAAGTAAAACAGTACAATTCAAATGCAAGTAATTTAGATAGGTATAATATAAGTTTGTATATATCAGCGGTTTCGCTTCAATTCACGTGGACTAAGTTTGCATGTCAAATTAGTTGATGAGGATGAATCTGCAAAATAGCAAGTCTTGTATAAAACTGAGAGCGTTCTCGTTCCCTAGGATTTATTGCAAAAAAGAATTCGAGTAATCAGTAATCAGCAAGGAAGTGAAAATTATTTACATTCGCGTTCATTGATATTTAGATTCTTGAAATAGTGCCATCGTCATTCAAGTCACCATCAGTATTATATATTTTTGTGGAGAAGTCCTAGATAACCTTTAACTTTACCTGCTTTTCATCATTCAACCTTCAATACTCATCTAATCCAGATTTGAAACTAGTCAAGTTCAAGTGTCAAAATCACCAAGATTGTGTCAAACTACGAAGCTATTAAAGTGTTGAGATTTCAATAATTTAATCGAAATTGATCAGTAGAAAGCAGAGATTATCAAAATGGCTCAGACAGTTCAGCTCTATGTATACGATTTGAGTAAGGGGATGGTTCGTGCCATTTCCCACTCTCTGTTGGGTAAGTCACCATAATATTAAATTAATTAAGAATTAAACAAGTGTTTTATACTTTGAAATTAATTGGGGCTTTATATTTTGGTATTTTAAATTTCAGGTGTTCAGTTGGATGGACTTTGGCATACTGGAGTGGTCATTTTCGGAAGGGAATACTTTTTTGGAGGTGGCGCATCAATTTCAGCTACCATGGACGGTGTGTCGGTCGTTGGGAATTCGGCGGTGAGCGGAATCCGTTGGTGTCCTCCGGTAAGGATCACTACTAAACTTGTAAATAATCGTTTATTTATCCAATCAGTGTTACTAAACATGTTTTTAACTAACAGGGAACAACTATATTAGGCCAGCCACAACAAACGCTGAATCTGGGGTCAACGGAAATCCCTGAATCTGTCGTGACAGATTTCCTAACAGAGCTGAGCTCCTCCACATTCCGAGCGGACACTTACAGTTTATTCGAGCATAACTGTAACCACTTCTCCAACGAGTTTAGCCAGTTCCTTACCGGAAACTCGATTCCAGACAACATTCTGAATCTTCCCCAAGCCGTCCTCAATACGTGAGTAATTTCAATTTAAAAAATCTTTTCACGGCTTAATAAATGATTATTTTTTGTACAATGGTTTTAAATATTAATGTATCTCTATTCTATTCTCTTTTCAGTCCAATTGGGAACTTGATACGGGGCATGATGGGTGGAATGGATGGATTCTGATTTGAAATCAGTAATCAGAACCAGTAGGGTTATGATAATGTATACTCGATGTATCTAATTGTAAATGTTGTAAAAAGTAAAACTAGAAAATTATTGTCGTTTATATTTTTTACTGAGAAGCAATTTATTATTTATAAACTTTGGCGAAGTAGGTTCAGAAGAAGTCAGTTATTGTATTCTAAAGTCGTTTGCTTTTTCCACTAAATAATGTAATAGATGTGGAACTAAATGCTTAACGTTGATGTTTTGCCTACCTTGATTAAATTACCTGCACTGATTCTTGATTGACGTTTACATACCTGCCATTCCTTTCTGTTAGTTAAGCTTAGGAAAAAATCATTCTGTATCAAGTTTTTCCTGTTACAAATCATTTCAAATTATACCTAACTTGCTTTCTTAGTACGACGTTTGTGTAACTTTTACTACAAATTAAAGTTGGGCTTTAATTTGGAGCTCTTTATGATGACGGTATATGTGTTTTGGTGCTAATTAATATTTAAGTAGGTCCACCATTCAGCTAAGCTGATGCAAATACTCGGTTACGTTCTGAAATTGCATGTATATGTTAAATATATATAGATAGTCAGCGTGTAATTTCCTCCTAGCCGTTTGTGCAGCTATCATCATCATTTCTGTTATATACGGGGCGAACTATGTACCAAATATTCATAGAAATGAATGCTGATTAAATCCTAAACCAATTACACATGTCTGATTTCTGGCTACCTCTGATTTATATATTTATATCCGACATCGCGGTATTCCAACAAGATGAAATCCAAATCCTCTAATCAGCCGCATGGAAAAGTTAACTAGCATATATGATAAAACATATGATATTCGGCATATTAATTTAAAGCCCAATTAAAAACTCACATTTGTTACACACTAATTGTTAAACTGGTAGAAAAACATTCGTAAAATCATATGACGAAGCAAAAGGTTTCCCATACAGGGAGTCGAACCCTGACCTCCGAGCGAAGCCGGGTATATCCTAGCCACTAGACCATATGGGACTGTGCGGTTGGAACATTCGAAAATACTTCTTCCAATTGGCAACTATCACTTCTGAGCCATGCCTTGGAAAAAAACCGATTTTTGAAATGAACAAAGACAAAAGAAAGGAACATAGCTTGCGTGCTGCTGTATGCGGATTGCGGATGGCGTGTCTGTTATTGAAATATGTGAAAGGTGGTGTCTAGAATCTTGTTTGCCTAGATTATCAATATTTAAAACAAAACAGTACTATCGATTATATATGATAAATAACAAGACAATTAAGTAATTCAGCCTGTGTATTTCTATATTTAGGAAGCTCAGTTATCAGTCGTAACAGAAGCATGAAGATTTTTACCCGTTTTATTTCATTGTTCAATCATAATCAAAAATCATTATCCATTATTCACATCAGTTTTAAAATCAAGAAGCTTTCAAATTTCTTATGTTATCTCATAAATTGCACAGGATTTAAAAATATCATACTGTGATAACTCAGTTGCAAATACTTCAAAGTTCCATGCACGTGCGAAATATTTAAGTTGCATAAAGCATGTTACCTTTACCAGATACAATACTTTATACTACTGAACCCGTATGCTTGAACTTGTCGCATGATATTATTGACGCAAACTGTCTCTGATAACACTACTTGTAATTGATTGATCGTATACAAAAATTGTTGACAATTTTAAGAGAGAATGAAAGTCATACTGGTAGATTAAGATAAGCAGAATAGGATGCGCAAAATGTAACTGCATTTTATTAGTTGATTCCATCTCCGGAACAGTTTCGTTTCTGGTCAATAATAATGGCATTTAAATTTGTAGAGAAAGCTTTGGTGGTCCTGGCTTGCTTGCAACTGCAAGCTCACTCATCCACCATAAGTAACACGACAAGTTTTCTTAAAGATTCAGAAAACTTAGCACGAGAAACTGTAACTGTTATTGGTAACTGTAAAAACAACAAAGTTCTTGTGAGAATCACAAGTGACCCAGCATTCCCAACAGTATCAATAACTGTTTGTCACGACCGGGACAGGGATGAAACGCTATGGTCGAGGCACCAAATAGTTGAAAAACTTCCTGCTGGAGAAGGAACCCGGCCTTCTTTTAGAGTTGGGGATTTCTATAAAGAAATAGATGTTAACGACTGCTACCAACAAGGACGGCAGGCAGAGACGATTGAGCAGTTGACTGGATCAAATGGATTTGTTAACGTACCCCAAAATCTGTATTTGGCAAGGGGTCACTTAGCCCCAAATGCTGACTTTCCTATTGACAGCCAGAGAGCTGCAACTTTCTTTTACATTAATGCATTTCCTCAGTGGCAAGTCATAAATGCGGGTAATTGGCTGGTAAGTTCATAATTAAATTATCCTTATAAAAATTACGACATCAGCTTTCTCTATGATATAGACGTTGTCCTATATTGCTACAGAAATTGGAAAATAGTGCAAGAAAGCTGGCTGAGAATCCATTAAGAACGCTGACTGTTTGGACTGGAACTTACGGAACTATAAAATTGCCACCAACAAATGGAAGGGATATCAACCTGGGAAGAATTGGAGGTTCTGTTGTTGACAGATTGCCAGTGAATCAGTAAGCAACATATTGAAATCCAAATACACTAAATGTGTGTTACAACGAGATTGTAAAATGTAAATGGATCTAATGACGTTATGGTGTTTAAATCCAATTGTAGTTTAATGTGGAAGATAATTTATGATGAAAAAATGGGCACAGGCGCTGCTGTCATCGAGATAAACAACCCTTACATTACTAACGTGCAGTCAGAGGATATACCGTGTCCAAACGTTTGTTCTCAATTGAGCTGGGTTGATTGGGATACTACGGATTTTGTTCGTGGCTATACCCACTGTTGTACAATCGAGAGTTTTAGAGAGGTAGTTTCTTATGTAGGAAACTTTCCTCAAGATTTTCCTGAACTTCCACGAGGAAATATTCCGCTTATATGAGATTAACAGGATAATAGCTGTGAAATAAAAAATAAGAACAACTTAAGTTAAAGTGGGCGAGAAGAAATTGATGTTTCTGTAAGAACATATAGGATCCTGCGTTTTACATGAAAACGAATATAAATGCTCTTCCAAACATTTCTCCGAATTTGAATTATGCATACATACACCTGCAATACTTCACTTGGAAGTTACCTTACACCGTGTCGACTATGTGCATCATTATTATCATTGTGAATTATCAACCTTGAAAGTGAAGTAGAGCTTCAATATTTTGCCAGTTTGTTTCATAAATGCATGTTTTTACTGACTTGCTTGTAGTGCGAAATGAGAGAAAGGAACACAGCAAAATTGATAGGAGCTCCGGGTCCCTTGAGACACACCGGGTTGAAATTGGTTTTGAAACGATAGGCTGGTCCATTCTGCAGTAAGCATTCAGGTGATATTGACAATGCCAGCAATGTGTTTAACTCTAATTCGCAGTTGCCAGCACAACATTGTAGTGACGCAAATGGGGAAAGTATGGCTGTTTCATGAAGATGGTATACTTTTTGCTGGCGCGTAAATTCTTGCATGTAAAAACGGATACGACACAAACTCAAAGTACTCACGCCGGCGATTTTTTAGTCATATATAAGTTAGCATGTAGGTGGGTAGTGTTTTTACAAGCTGTAAATTATTTCTGTAACTGGGTCTGAGTAACAAAAACGATAGATTTAAAATAATTTTTGTAAGCAAAAATCTTACCAACTACTAACATGTTTTCACTTTTACGAACTCGATACCTGACAAAGAGAACTCTCAATTCTACTCCCGATTTTAACTTGGTTGCTAGACGAACTCAGCCAATAATAGGAAAAAGAAAACAGACCTTTACCTGTAATGAATTCAGATCTAACCAAATTCTACCCGATTCGGATGTCGAAAACAAACTACGAACTGAAACTTCAAGCTGTTTGGAAATACTTCTGAGTATCAATTACTATATTGGTTTATCACCATTTAAGATAACTAAGCAAGGGGTCACAACCTGGTGGGTACCTAAGGTAAGAAAACAGATGCAGTTTTCTGAAATAATAAATTCGCAATTCACCATGCATATTTTGTTTGACATATCATTTTTTATCAAACGGAGACGCTTCAGAGGGAGTATTAGTTTTTTAACCAATTGGCCTTTTCAAATTCTAATTTTATTAATGGATAGCTCACCTCAAGTTCTAAGATGTGACAAATTATGTCACACTTACTAGATAAAAAGTCGAGGTAAACCATTGTATAATAAATTATTTTTATAAGCTGTGGTTGTGATATATCAATAGAAATCTGCTATACGGAAAAGCTGATTGCAAATACGAATTTCAAGGTGAAATCAGGACACGTGAGCAAGGTCGGATCCCGTTGCGGATAAGCATTTTCCAGTTATTGATATTTGCTGTAATACGGCAATTGAAACCTAGTGTAGCACATAATTTAACGATGAGTAGCGAACCAAAATTTTATAAAAGTCAACGTGTACGCATTACATATACTTGTTATGTCTATATCCTGAATCCGTGGTATTGTTGTAATTGCAAAAACGTACTTTTATTTACAACAAAATTTACAACTTCATTTATCTTTTGCTCCAATTTCAGGTTGCAAACGCTTTAACTAACTCGTTATTATATGTTGTCTGTAAATTAAAATATCTGTCATGGAATTTGGATGAAGCTAAATCAGGAGAAGGAAAGGTTTCTCAGTTTCTTAATTGGCTTTCAACTGTCATTGATTATCTTACAAATGGGCACATTCAATGATGTGGTTTCGACAAAGAGAATTATTAAGTTTGCTGAGGTATCGACATCAAAGGGTAACATTCACATTGGTAATGAAAAGTTTTTTTTTTTAAATCAATATATTTATGAATTAAAATTACTCACAATGCTATTCATTTCCTTGTTGCACGCGTCAGATAAAAATAATGAATAAGTATATTCATATCATTTCAATATTTTTCCTTTTCCACCTTGATAATATCTCCCCTTTTTCCAAAACCTACACTTTTCACAGTCAATCATTCCGCATAAATTTTTTTCCATTATAAGTAATAAATATCTCCAACAACCGTTCACACACATAAGAATTACGTACGCGTGTACGTAACTAATTCTTTTTTCAATGTCAAGGTCTTGAAACAACGTGCAGAGCCATTAGTTGTCAAGCAATTTGTATACTTTAAATTTAATTAGTCAATTACAAAAAATGCTTTTTCAGGTCTCATCAATCAATGATGGTTAACGAATACAATAAATAATGAATTTGTCCAATTCTATCCAAGTAATGCAGTATTGTGTATGGTATTTAGCTAAATAGCTACATTGATTATTGATTTTTTACTTGATCATCGCACTCCGCAACCTTTTGGGTCAGTGGAATTTCACTGTTGCTTAATCGCAAGCTCTAGAACTTGACTGATGCTCAATTTAAGATCGCAAAATCTTGTGAAATGCATGTCTGTATTACTTGCTAGTATAAATCTTATCAAAAATGTCACGTCCGTAAACACCACTTGTTATTGAGTTGGGTCATTCATCCTTGGCTGAATCTGTGTTGTTTTTATACCATTAAGTTGACCAGTTTACATGTTTAATGTGCGTTGATTCAACATTAATGTATTTTATACTATCATTCAAATCATGCACTTTTGGCCTTTCATTGCACTATTGCTGGAAAAGAATGCATATATGATTTTCGTACAGTGTTCATATACATATGCTAATTTTGCTAATTTTAATGCGCTACACAGTTCAATAAGTTTGGTGGTACAGGAAAAAGACACAAATTATAAAATCCTCTGAATTTCTTAATCATTTGATAAGTTACCATCATTTGCATTGCAGCGCTGAATTCTTTTCAGTAGAAATTGCAATGCATTACTTGGTTTTGACAATTTTCTTGTTGTGCTCCAGTGTTGAAGGGGGAGTAAGCCCTGGAGGGAACGAGTGTGGACACATCAAGTAAATTTAGAAGATGACTATGGAGTAAAGTTCCGTTGGAGAAACGTGAGAGAAGAAATGAATGGACAGTATTGGCTTGTCATGGAGTTCTCAGCAAGAGCATCGGGCTATGTTGGGGTTGGCTTTTCTCCGCATGGAGGAATGGATGGTGGGGATATGGCTATGTTTTCAAAGATTCGGATGGAACGCCAACTATGTTGGTAAGTGAAATAATTGTCCCTTACAAATAGACCCAATTGTCTTGAATATTATACAAGTTTTTGTTCTAACCGTAAAGGATTTCCATGGGATTGGAAATGGTCATCCAACCCAAGATTCACAGCAAGACTACACGTTGCTCAGCTTTGAGAATAGAAATGGATGGACTACCTTCACGTTCAAACGACCTTGGGACACGTGTGATCCCAAGGATATGGTCATTGCGGTAAGCGTTCCATTTACTAACTGAAATACTTCAAAAAAATTAATATAAAAGTTTTGAGCTAAAATATATTTCGGTTATTATATAGGACGATACAATGCGACTTATTTGGGCGTATAGTAACTCCAAACCAGTAATGCGCGGAGGAATTTTCAATGCGCCTTATCATGGCTATATCAATCGTGGTGCGAAGAGTGTCATTTTATCTGATGGGTACAGCCAACCTTTCACTTCCTTAAACATTAAGTTAGTTTCATTTGTCGATTTATAAACCCATGCATGAAAATGACATTATACTATTCAGTGGAGCATTACCACCATTTCCGGATGAAACCCCTTCATTATATCCTGGAGTTAAAATGCGGGACTTTAGGATGAGCAATGTGAGTTAAGCTACTGGATAATCCTTAATTATAACTTGTTATAATAATTTCATTATTGGTATTTCGATTCCCAACATTTTGATAGGCAACAATCACACCTAAAAGTACCGTATACTTATGTAAAATAGTGAAATTTACTGATACTGCAAAAAAGCATCACATGATTGGGGTAAGTTAACATTTTCATAATTGAAGCTATGAAAATTTTTCAGTTCTCTATAATCAATTATCATTATAAAATGTTTCACAGTGGAAACCTCTGATTCAAAAGGAAAACCGAAATGTTGTTCATCACATTGGAACATTCGAGTGCAACGTTCCAGCAGACCAAGTTCCGCTGTTTGAAGAACACTACAAATCCCACCCGGGAGGAACTTGTTACACGGCAAACATGCCTCCCGCGTGGGGCAAGCACTGTGCTACGTTTTCAATTGTGTGGGTCGTTGGTTCTGAAGGTAAACGACGTGATTTATCAACAGAGCTCGTTATACCTTTGAAATTGATCATCATTTGTTTGTGCATAATTAGGAGAAATGCTTCCCAGCCACGTAGGAACTCCCTTGGGTCACGAGCACGGGGGGCAACATATTTTATGGTTGAAACGCATTATGAAAACCTTGGAAATGAGTATGGTAAGTGCTTTCAGACGCTATAGTCGACTTTTTTAATGTAACCAAATAAATTAAATTAGTTTTGCTGTTTAGCTACCGACTCTTCTGGCATCCGTATATTTTACACGGACAAACTTCGAGAGTATGATGGAGCAGTCATGCAAATTGCATACAAAGGTCATTCTCCGTTTCTTGTGATTCCACCAAAACAAGATAACTTTGTGGTTAATGGTCTGTGTGGAACTGAATGTACTGAAAAGGTGATAGCTCGAAAAACAAATTTTATAAAATTATTGGAATTAGTCTGAACTGGTAACTGACACCCAAATTCATTTTAGATGATACCACCTTCCGGAATCAAAGTTGTGAATACCCTTCTTCACATGCACTTAGCTGGGAAGAGAATCAGACTTCGTCATTTCCGGAATGGGGTTGAGTTGCCTGTTATTGCCGAGGTAAGAAAGTTAATTTAATAAATCTTTCAACCATCGTGTATTTTTTAATGTACAGCTTTCTTGTTTCGGTTTGTAGGACAACTACTACGATTTCAACTACCAGCAAAGCCGCACCTTGAAAAACGAGCTTGTAATTTTACCCAGTGATGAAATGGTTGTTGAATGCGATTATCATACGACGAACGTTGATAAATATATCATCGTAAGTTCATAAAGAGAACAAGCTTTTAAAAATATTCTGAGTAATAATTTATTTACTTCTGAACCGTAGGGAGGTCTTGCTACACATCAAGAAATGTGCCAAGTATTCGTCTTCTATTACCCCCGTGTTCCTTTGGCTCAGTGCACGTCGCAGAATGAGTTCCACGATTTCTTCAAAGGGCTCAACATTAATGCAGTGGAAGGGAACATCCTTAAACTTCTCAACGTTCCTTATGAACCCACTGCCCAAGCTACGTAAGTCAAATGCCTTTTGATTTGCTAGAAAGTTATAATTTACCGTTGGGTATAACTCAATAGGGAAGAGGATCCAGTGGATATGAGAGATTTAGAAAATGCATTCAACTACATGAACATAACAAGCCCTCAGAGACTTCGGGGGAAAACCGTAGGGGAGCTCCTTGAGCAGACCAAGTGGACGAGGGAAAAGGGAACGGAGCTGCAGAAGCAGTGGAACAATGGGAGATATTATCAGTACTGCTATAACTCAGATTTTAAAAAAATTATGTTGGATGTAAGTTGCTTTACAATACTTTTTCTTTTATAGAGTCTTTAAAATTCTAATTGTATTTACTTTGGTTGTTTCAGAAACACATAATTAAGTACCCAACAATTACGCAGCAGCTCAAAAACGAGATAGCGGAGGTATGTAGAAATACTAGGCTCACGTCTGGAGTCTCTTCCTTTACTTTGGAGAATGTTCGGATTCAGATGGCAGTCATTTTCTTTCCAATTGTTATGCTAATGAAGTCAATTTAAAGTTATAAAACCAAAATTACATAATAAAATATTATTTAATTTTGAGGAGAGCCATTCAATTCAAAGATTTCGCTTTAGTCAAAATTTGCATTCAAGTTTGTTTATCAAGTTAAACAATCTCATTACAGATCGTCAATTATACATTTCAAGCAGTTGGAAAACCACATAGGTAAACACAAAGTTCATTTATATGATCATGATCCCAGCGGTTGGCTTGGCTTGTGAAATAGTTGAAACATGGAGGTATTGCGAAGTAACACATTTCACGACATCTTTTCTTCCGTGGATAAATCGCTTTTTTAAAAAGTAAATAACGTTTGATAATATTAGGTAAATATGCAGTAAGCAGACAAGTGATATAAGTGTCAGCTTTATCACGACAAGAATGACTGCCATGCAATATTTGTTATGTAAACGCGAGATGAATATTCAAGCATCACAAGTTTCCAAAAATCCAATAAATCAAAGTTGTAAAACAGTTACAAAACAACAAAACTAGTTTAGTTCATGTTTTACGTTGGGGTTACATATTTACCAACATGCATTTTGTCTTTTTAATATATTTTGGCTAAATAAACATTTAAACAAGTTTTTATGCATTTTTGAAGCTCAAACCCTCCCATTTCAAATAGTCTCTTGAGCAGCTCGATAAAATAAACGACTGTGCAAACCAAGTTTGTCTGGAAAGATCGATACAAAGAGCCCCTTCACGACTGTGGGATTTGCGTAGTTGTTCCACATTATTGTTAATATGATTTTAAGTAAAAATTTACGTTTTCTGGAGAAACAAATGCCTTCTTGGGGTAAAAATGTGGAAATAATCTCCAAAATTGTTTTCGTCCTTGACGTTTGGTTTGAATTTTTGTCGGTAATCTGTTACTGAAACTTGGAGAGCTAGCGGTAAATAATTATAGTATTAAGTGAAGGAAAGTTTCATCACAAAAGTTTAAAACATCTTTAAAATAGCAAGTTTATTTTGATAATTTGAAGTCGTCAGATTCAAATCCTTTTAAACACTTGAACCTAGCTGCAGCAAACTGAATACATAAAACCAGTGCCAAGATTTGTTATTACCCAAATAAAGAATCTGGCTTACATCAATATCAAACATTGTGTACGAATTTTATATTTAAACCTGTCAACATTCAACCTGATAAAAGTAATTCCGGCACAGTATGCACCATTTTATCTACTATATGAATGACACAATTGATGTTTGACGTATTCCTGGCCTAATATTTGTTAATAACTCAGCACAAACATATTATATTAAAGGGAAACAACTGGGTAAAGTACACTACTTTAAGAGCAACAATGCAAGTTTGCCTACTTTATGTTTCACCTTTAGTAAACCGATGGCATTTAATACAACCACATACTATACGTGATAAGAATAATTACACAAACGTAACGTTTTATATAGCATATTATTAAGTACGGAGTCATATCAAGGTCCAGATTTTTTAAAGTCTTAATTACTGAACTATATGAACCATACATCTGTATTTTAAGGACAATCTATCAAAAGCTTAAAATAAACTGGAAACGTTCACTTTTCTTCATTTAAGCACAACAAATGGTATTTTCCTAGCATGACATCCTAAATCAACCTATGTATAGTGTATAGTATCCAAAAGTAACCACATCACAAGACCAGTTGTGAGTTTAAGTATATAATTAATGAGTATTGAATCCATACCTTACATGGACTACTACTTAACGTCAACCCTAAGCAAAATTTTGACGTGCTTTAGCTTTTTGTGCAGATAATGCGGGCGTATGAACGTAATTATGTCCTGAAATAATGTTTAAGATGCTACCGTTGGACAAGCCCCATAATAACAATACATTGTACTTATTGGCAATCTTGACGTTTTCTGCAAATAATTCAAACGAACAATTTTTCCGCAGGTGTCAATAAACTTGTTGTTTATCTACAACCAATGGATCATTTTCATATCAGAAGGGTTTGATAACATCGAACTACATTTCAAAATTTTAGAGCGATGATGTCATCACGTATAGCAAAGATTGCATAACATGATTTTTAAATTTGTAAATACAGGGCAAACCCGATTACGAGTGTAACATAATTCATTATGACTCAAAGCAAACTTAGTTTTAATGACACACCAAAACTAATATCAGTTTATTGTCTTACGATATGCAAAAGGATTTGCTGAAGTTATCGGATGTTACTTGCCTTTTCACCGGGTATATGCATATATAAGTCTTGTTTTTACTTTCTCGCATTCATATTCATTCTGAATTCACTATTGCCAATAGTGAAAGTGCCCATTTTGTTTGTTACTTTAAAAACGCTCTCGTGAATTTAAAAATGTACGTTTTTACCCGAGGCATCGTCTTATTGTGTTGCATAGTCAAAATAGCCTTTTCTGGAACGGTTAACAATGGTAAATAG
This sequence comes from Orchesella cincta, assembly GCA_001718145.1. NCBI lineage: Eukaryota > Metazoa > Arthropoda > Collembola > Entomobryomorpha > Orchesellidae > Orchesella > Orchesella cincta. The sequence goes on from LJIJ01002307.1 coordinate 17,209, forward strand.
CACAAAAAGTTAATTATAGCCTATTTCATTTGTCATACAAAATATTTGTTCACTTTCAATAAATTTAGAAAACTTTGAAGTCCTTCTGGAGACACCATCCACAAAATACATTGTTAGCAATGAAACCGCAGACCCTGAATCAGCATCTGAAATCTGCAATTCCCATCACGGACATCTTTTAGCCATTGAAAATATGGAAGAAAACTTACTCATTTCGGAAAAGCTAAGGGAACTCGGTAGGAAAAATATTATATTTTTTACAACACAACAACATTCAAATATTTCCAGTCGTAATTGTGTGTTTTATAATTAATTACAGGCATTTCATCCATATGGCTGTCAGGAATAGAATTTTCTAATTCCTCCATTGCAAATATCTATTTTTGGTCCAGCACCGGTGACCGTTTTCAATACTACAACTTTCATGACTCTACTAAATATTTGGCTCGTTCGATAAGGAACAAACGCAGCCCACCAATTGATGACTGCCCATGTGAATGTGATAATTGGCCACTACTACCCTTTAAAAAGCCAGTTTGCAATCAACCCAAATGCAGAATCACTGATAAGGGCATTAATTGTGTGAAAAAACCATTTCAAACCTGCAGAATTACAGAAGATCCATTGTGCAGAACAAAAAGAGGGGAATGCAAAGTGGAATGTGGCACAGAAAAATGTCAAATACTCCCACCAGTTTGTACAATCAAGTCAGAGAAACCCCGATGTTACCTTAAAACTCCTGCCGAATGTGAACCAACAACGTCAAAATGTAAAATAGTAGCAGGAGAGTGTCGCGCTCAACGAAATTGCAGTATAGATAACTCGGATGCTTGCAAGGTTTGGAAAAAAATAATTTTTTAATTGGCATAAGCTTACCAGAAAGAAATAACAATTGTATATTCTGCCATCATAACAGATCGTCACCAAACCATGCGAAAATCCCTGCACACAACCAAATTGCGAGAGTATAACTCCTCCATGTATATCAAAACCCACACCTTGTGTCCCAAAACCAAACCCATGTGAGTCTCCCAACAACTGCACGAAACCTTCTGTTCCTAACAATTGTAAAAATTCAACAACCTTCTGTCCACCAAGCTCTTCGGTTTGCAGTAGACCGTTTGTTGATTGTTCACCAGAAATTTGTCAATCTACCGTTCAAATTTGCAAGCCTCCAAGGGTCGTATGTCGTCCTTTGCAATTTATATGTGACCCACCCAAAATTGATTGCGAGAATGCAAAGAGTAACTGCCCAGAACCGGAGGTCGTATGTGAAGACCCTGAGTATGATTGTAGCCAACCTATTATAAAATGCCCTGATGCTGTAGTCCACTGTGAACCAGATGTTACTATTTGTGACCCAGCATCACACTCTTGTGAGACACCTCAGGGAACGTGCGATGACGAACCAAAGTATACGTGTGAACCACCAAATATTTGCGAACTATATTCATCAACTGCTGTGGGGCCAAAAACAACTAACCAGACTGGTACCGATGTGCCAATGATTCCAAAATCTGGTGACTGTAATAAATGTTGCAGACGGCGAAGACGAAAGAATACGACACCATCAGACACAGAGACTGTTGAAACCAAAAAATGTGTAGCGATGAAGAAGGATTTGGGTTTCAAGTGGGAAACGCAAAGTTGTAATATCAAAGATAGATTTGTTTGTGAAGAAAGGAAGATTGCGGAGCGGAGCCTTTTTGATTTTATGATCTAAAGTTTATATGTAAATTCAAGAAAATATATGGCAAATAGTACTAAATAATACTTGTTATTATTAAGTTGAGCTTCTACTACATATTAAATATGTACAATAGTAGTAGTAGTGAGTAGTTTTTACATTTTTGTTATATTAAAGTGAAGGAATGAAGTTGTAAATAAAATATCAATTTTGAATATTTACAGAAAACTAATTCTTGTAAGAAGCTGTCCTGCTGTAGGGATAAGGCAATCCATATTCAATTTCGCATTAACTCTTTTTACGTCTGGTCATTCATTGATCATTCATATATGAAATGACACGAAAAGGCGAACGTCCGATTTTCCTTTTATTCTAAATTACATTTCGACTTTATCTGAATTGCTTAGCCTGAAAAATTGAGACCAAAGCTATATTGAAATGACGTTGGCTGGTAACTGCGCAGTTCGAAATCTTTTTGGGTTGACAAATCGTACCTTAAGCCTTTGATAACTACTTGCTCTGAGATAATTTTACAGATTCAGATTAGAAACATATCGGTGTGAAACTTTGTTTACAATGAATGAGTAATAAACTAAACTGGAAGTACATCAACACTAACCAACTCAACAAACAGTGACTGTTACTGTTCCAGTTCCCGCATGCTTACGTGCCTAATCAGAAAGACACGTTATTTACCCATGGAATGGGGTCAATAAGATTAGAAGTGGGGTCCAATAAAATTGCATTTATGATGATGGTATAAAGTTATAGATATAAAATGCGTATATTTTGCAATTTTAGTTATTGCAATTTATGATAACAAAGATATGAAGGAAATTCTAAGAAACGTAACTTTTCACATGGCCAATTTACACATTTTCGTTGAAGAGATATAAAAGCCATGAGATTTACAGTAAATTGAATCAGAAACACAAACTGATTTGAACGCACCAATTGCATTACTTTCAGCTTCGTGTAGTACCACTTCTATTCAAATTCAGTAAAAATGAAATACTTACTACCGTCAAAATTTCTCTTATTTGTCATAATTTCTGGCGCAGTTCACTTGAGTAACTGTCAAGAATCTTTGGAAACTGCATTATACGAAAGATATGGAAGCACGGGTGCTCATATAAATCTTTTTGGAAATTGTCCAGATCTTTCTGCTCTAGGATTCGACAACAGATCAAATTCCAGCTGTGTCTCTGGATTGTAAGTTATTTATACAAAATTTAACCTGCTTTAACTAACTTTTACAGACCGCAAATAAATAAATTAAAATTAAACATATTACAATTTAAGTTTAAATGTTACAGCTGGCTTTTCTACGCTGAACCTAATTATTGTTACGGTGGAGTACGCTTCGGCTACAGTCCATATGGTACAACCAAATATTGCTTCGATTTCACAGCTAACGCAGCCAGTATTTCTTCTGCTCGATCTGTGGCGTCCGTTGAAGGTCTTTCTCAAGACTCTCTTACCCTTTATGAAGACGTGTGTTTCATTGGAGAAGAGCTTCGTATAACAAATAGTCTGTCTGCTTTAACGAGTCTTGTAGGCCAGCATGAATCCCTGATTATCACTGGAACAAGTAGCTGGACTCTTTGTGAAGGGGAGAACTACACCAGACCCAAAATTTGCCTACAGGCTATAGCAAACACTCCACTAATAATATCGAACCTAAGAAATTTGGGAATTCATCCTGGAAGTATTCGTTCGATAAGAAAAGGCTGTACGGCAAAAGAGTCTCTCCCAACCGAAAAAATTGAAGTGTTAGCCAGCAGCAGTGCCTGTTCTCCAAGTGGAATCAAGTAAATATGAATTTAAGACGCTTTACTGGTCTTTTAATGAAAGTTTTACATATTATTGCATAATTTTAGTTTGGCAATAAAATGTAACGTAAAAACGCAGGCCATAATTTATTCCCAACCTGTACTATTTATCTGAGCAAGCATTATAAAGCTGAAGGAAAATGGAGAATTATAATAAATTGTAGTATGTCCTGTTCAAAGGCATTTGGAAAAATAATTAAAATGGTATGCAAGAAATTGATTGTCACCTGAAATCATAGAATATCTTATATGAACTCATTGAAGAAAATTCAAATAAATGGAAAAGCACAACGAATGCATGTTGCGGCATCATGGTTTCATCATGATCGCAGGTTAAGGTAACGTTGTTTTGTATAATTTGTGCATTCTACCTTCACCAAGGATGATCATTATGTGACTACAATTCTTGTCTGCCTATTTTAGAAAGATTAGAAATGTACATTAGACAACCTTGCCACAACCAATAATATGTTGTTATTCAACATGAAAACTAAAAATAAGTAAAAACCCCTGAAAAATGTCCGAAAACTTGTATGACAAACGTAAGCTACAAAAGTTATTCTATATCTTATGTATTTGTATGCAGGCTAGATTTTTTTTAAACAATATCACTTCATGCACGACCCTTCTGTCTTTGAGCCGAAAAGGATTAGATAAGATTAAATTTATTTACAGCACAACAGCATTTGGATTGCTGCTACTGAACGTGTGATTTTTATATTTAGGGATTATTTCATGCCGAGAAAAAATAGCATTAAGCCACCCATGGAACAGGTTAGAAAACTTACCTGAAACTGAAATGCAGCGTTAGCATTGCTAGCTGATACTTGCATTTAAAACCCTAGCTCAGTCATCATCCAACTGTCCAAGTGAGTTCATTGATTTCGTGCTATACTTAATATTATACTAGTTATCTCTGACCCATATAAAATGTGCGATGTTGCTGTAAGCCTTTCATTATGGAGTTTCAACATTTTAGCAGATCGTAATAGTAAGTTCAAACCATAGAATCTTGAAGTAAAAATATATAAAAACAGCAACAGGTATTTGTAGCTTCTGGTTTTGTTCCTACTTTCACTTCAGCTACCGCTGCCGACTTATCAACTCTACGGGATGGAATGTCAATTCGTGAAATTTATGCGTTTGATGGACATGCCGAGGGAAACGAGTTTGAAGATTTTGTTACAGAAATTGTAAGAATTACAACTTTCGACTATTGTAGAATTTGATTGTTCCTCTAAATTACTTTCATGTTAAATAGCACCCGTTATGTTCAACTGGGAAGTCTGGATTGTACATGGAACGGACACTGAATTCTATTGAAAGGGCTTTGAAATTTTATGAAAACCATTTATACATGCTTCACTCAATCGATTCCATCTTTGGGCTGAGAATTTTGAAGGGGGTGGATGATAAGCATGGTCAAAGGTTTCAAAAAGTTTTCCCACTGGCTAAATGGATTACAGAAATTTGCAACCAGTTTGAAGGTGACACAGGAGGTATGTAAAATTCTATAGCAAATTTGAATTTATTTATATAAAATTCGATAACTTGTTTTTTGAAATTGTTGTCATTGTCTTTTTAGAGAAATGCAGAAACATTCCTAAGATTTGGAAGGCTCGTGATTCCAATGCCCCTTATAAATCAAAAGATATTGTTGCAAAATATGACAGTAAATGGGACATGAAATCTGTAGGCAATGAAAAGGAACATATTTGGGCAATATTAAATTCAGAATGTCAAAGCGCTCTTATCAACAGATGTGAAGTTCCATATGTCTGCGAGCAGACATTATTCGACCCGGAACCACGATCCCAGTATTTTCTAACACGCCAACTTCTTCAAAGGGTTTTTGTGGAGCAGCACAGTGAGGACTGTCCTTCTCTGAAGCGTTTTATTGATCAGGATATAAATGACCAGCTTTGTGCAAAGATGTACAAGGAGGCAAATCTTGTCGCTAGCTTGAAGTATCCTCATATGCTTCGGGATATCTTTTCGGAATATGGTATAAATTTGCAAAAAAAGAAATTATTTTTTAATAAAAGATGAAATTTTAAATGATTGTTTTCTATTTACAGTTGCATTCTGCGGGCATGCGGGCTACCCGAACTTTTTCCGTGAGGATTGGCTACAAAATATTCTTTCTTGGCAAAGCCGCAGTGAGTACGGCTGCTTTCTCCATGAAAAAGACTACAAAAGTCGGTTTATTTCCAGCGACGAACCCATAATGAGAAAGACTACACCTGCAGAAACTCAACTTGGGATGACTGTTTCAGATGAAATGTGCCTTCCTCACTTCACAGCAGTGGGTTTATCTGCGTTGGCAGTTAATTGGGATTACATGGAAGAGAACTGTCATTAACGTAACGGCCAAGCGGAGAATGTTACTTTGATTGCAATTATAAATTATGAATAATTTTCAGCATATTTTTTTACTGTTTGGAATCTTAGTATTTAAGTATCTCTAAAAATAGTCTTAAATCTTACGTTTTTTAGAATTTTCAGTTGTCATAGCGCTATTTTTAATGCCAGCGCTGACTTTTGTATATCACCAATGAAAGTTGTTGATTGCTTCGATTTCAGAAACCGTTGTAGCTCACTCCGTAGATAACGGATCTAAGAATTTCATTAGTATAAGTTGAAAGTGAATGATGAAAAGTACTTGCTTCAACCTCAAACGTCAATTTGCATAGCACCCTTGATTAAATGCACCTTTGGGATTTAGGTATTACTTGAAAGTAAAGTAAAACCCATCCCCTTGCTGTCATTAGGTTTCCCAACTGATAAGGTTAACCTGTATCAGTGGCTGAGTTTATTTTTACCTTAAGAATGATAAGCTCCACATTATGTATCTATGATATCTGTGATTGACTACCATGAATTCTGTTGTCGCCAATGACAACCCAGACTCCATATTACGTTTTCAAGTTAGAAATTTACCTAGGCCTCCCAATTTTTTCGTATTAAAGTATTTTGCAAACATCACTGTGACGCTATTTCGGGAGTCGAGGGATACCTTTCCAAATGACATCGATGTGACGTAATTTGGGAATCTACGGCATAGAACACATGACATCCACTTGTTCGGTGGGTACCTTTGGGAGCCTTGTATGTTTAACATGTCGACACCACAGGTGACGCTATTATGGTAAGCCTATGCAACACAACGTCATTACACCACTGTGGTGCAATTATGGCTGAGAGGTTACGGTGTTGGTACCCGGGAATGTTCCTGTTTCCTATGCGCACGGATCCCAAATTACGTCCACCACTCGTGTCCATTTGGAGTACCCCTGACTCCCGAAATACGTCAAGTGATGTTTCAAAATATTTAATACGAAAAAATGGAGCCCTAGTAATTTTAACTTGAATATAATATGGGAGTCTGGGTTGTATTGGCGATCAAACAGAATTATGGTAGTCATGCAGTATCATAGATACATAATGTGGGATCTCATCTCATCTATCTTAAGGTAAAAATAAACTCAGCACTGATAACGGTCAACCCGATCTCTAATATGCAAAAGCACGATAATGACAATAATGCCGGCGAAAACTTATAAGAGCTAATAGTTTACAATGACAAGGACCAGACCGACCAATAGAGAAGTAATAATTTCCCACCGACCTACTCAAGTCACATGTTATTCGTTCTTTTCAATTTCACAGTTTTCACCCAACTGACAACGTCACATTGTTTACCTTGTACACTTTTTTCAACTTAGCTTCTCCAATAAGTAACCTAACAAGGTTCAAAACTAAGACTAACTGGATAAACGTGAATACAAGAATTATACCCTTTAAAAAATAATTTAAATACCAAACACAAATGCTTTATCAGTGAATCACAAACCTTTTTTTCCAATTGGGACGAAGCCGACGATCCGGAAGTTGAAGTAGTATCATTAATTAGACGGCATTTTAAAAATGCAATAGTTACTCCTCGTTGATCAGTTCCCCCGATATATTCGTAGTCCCTGAAATTGAAAGGACGGAAGGAAAACGAAGGTGAACTGGTAGCAGAACTACTGGTTGAGGGACGAGGGGTTTGTTGCTGCCCTTGAATCGCTTCCACTGGCACCACCGACGGAGTTTCTTGTGAAGGTCGTATTACAAAGGCAACTCCACTTCCATGAGCCGCTTCTGGACGCCCACTTGTCCCTTTTGTTTGACTCGCGTTCACTACTGAGGAATCACTTTTGCTACTTCCTTCATCTCCTCCTCCACGATCGGATGATGATGACGACGATGATGATGATGACGACGAAGCTGATTTCCTGCTCAGAACCCGATCTTTTTGCATGGTAAACACGCAGGTGCCCACGTGTCCCATAAACTCGGCTGCAGAATAATTCTTATAGCTTAGCTTGCAGGAGTTGCAGAATCGGGCATCCAATTTAAAAAAGTTTCCCAAACTTCGACCGCATTGGAATCGCAAGTGAGCATCCAACAGATCCTCCCCTTCGAATTTTTCCTTGCAGAAGAAGCAAGTGGGACGATCATCATCTTCTTTCCTTTTCTTAACAGCGGTCTCAGATTCACCTAGAGGAGGATCCTAAGCCTCCTCATTGTATGACCCCTCGAATCTATTGGATCGCTTGGGGTAGCGCTTTCTTGCTGTCTCCTCGTCCATTCTGACTTAACCTCTTCGTTGGAGTCTCCTCCCCTTCAGTCGCCTCCTTTGTCTTCAACTTCAAAGATGATGCGACTGTAAACTGCAAATAAAAATAATTATAAACTGATTAATTTCACTGATTTTTTTTCTTTTTGAAAACACGAACAAATGAATGATTGGTTATGCAAAGAAACCCACATCTCCTCGAACAGTGTCATCCCAATAAATTTGGGCTTGCGTCGCTGTTTGTACAAACTATTTTAAATGAAGGGAAATGCTTCACATCAGGCAAACACACACGTCAACTGACTACAGGTCCTGTAGTACAGGATGTTGTTTTTGTTGTTATTTCCATTATAAATGGAAATTCTTCCACTCATAATGCAAAATATAAGCGCATGTAATCATAATAATATTTTCAAAGTAGCAGATACAAAGACTTGTGTATGCTTCGCTTATCAACTAAGAATGTCTCGTGTCAACGCATAGCTGGATTACTAATTTGTTATGGTTTTGCATACTTTTTATCAACCAAAGACAGGAGCGCATCGGTAGCAACCAGACAAATGCAAATGATATCTTACTATGCAAACTAGTGTAGTGCAAGTCACCATATTATGTTGATGATAACGACTAATGATAAATAAATGCTATGCCATGCAAATGTAATGATGGTGAATATTATTCACAATCATTACTATTAGCATAACAATAGGTTGTGATAATAAATAATTTATATCTACCAGTTTGCATATTTTAATAGGCACTGGTCGTCAAGTATTTGTTACGCGACCGAAACGGAAGGTAAGTGAGTAACATCGAAATAAACCAGACAATTTGAGATGTAGTGATGTACCTTTAGCAGACGTAATTTGAGACTTAAATGTGTCATAAGTTAAATCTTGAATAGAGTTTGTAAATAATAAATCACACCCAATATAAAAGTGCATGACCTATGTTCGAAAATTCCGATTTAAATTTGCAATGCATATTTTTCATCAGTACTACAGTAGCTTTCGATTGACATATCGCAAGCTGTAATGGTCATTTGAAACATTAACAGCATTATCATGTTGACAGACGCAATATAAAGTCTCAAAGGACAACGGGATTATAACTATAAGGTTGTACGCAATACATTGACCTTTTTGGCTTCATATGTCTGTTTTTGAGAATTTCCCATTCCTTCTGGACTGAAACATAAATTATTCTTATTCAAAAAAATTGATCGTTGTGTGTATAGAACAAAATATGAATATCGGTTAATCATAAAATCTCTTATAGGCCAGAACCAGCGTATAAAATGTATTTCAGCAATTAACGCATGAACTAAAAATTCCAGTTTTTGTCTTCAATCACAACCAGCTTGAAGTCTGAAAATCTTAAGGACTTTAGCTTTTAAGCTGCTCTGTTTCGTGTATTAACCTTAAACGCAGCTACTTGTACAATTGTTCTAAACAATCTTGATGGATGATGGACACATTCAGCTTACCAGTCAAAGTTCAAATTGGCAGAAGTAAATACATCTAAAAAAGCTTAATATAAAAGGATTCACAAGTTGTTCTTTCATGTCATACGTTTGTAAAGCTCCATCAAGAAAAACTTGCTTTCCAGCTTCATTTTGGTTCATGAGAAGGGCAGATATCAGTTTTCACTATGCTTCAAGTACTATTTGATTTCTTTTGTTAAATGTTTAAAATTTAGTTAAAGGATTTATCATTTTAACAATGATTTTTCTAATGCATTGTTTTATAGCAGTTTGTGCTCTTTCTTTGGATCGTTGGTACTTACCATGTGACTGAAGCTCAGTACCATTATCGACCTGTCGTTGACCCGAGCATCTTTGTACTAGGTTCCGTTTCCGTATGTCAAAAATCATTTTGTTTCGTACATTTATTTAAAATCTTTTTATCTTGTGCCCACAATGATCAGGTTAAATTTGCATGTGTAGTTACAGCCAAACTAAACACAACTGTGATTCCCTTGAACTACATAATTCGGATGCGACCCATTCTTCAAAATGACATTGCCCCGTCGGAGGTCACTATCACAGTGGAATCCGTTACGAATGGAAGTTGCAACACTATTGTATTAAACCAAAAGGATTTGACCATTTACCATGATCGTGTTACTGTTACCAACTTACAAACTGGTCGAAACATGAGCATTGTGGTACCAGGGGTCTCAACTGAGATCAAAAATGAAAGTTGTTTAAATGTAATTCATCAGCACTCTTACCCATTAAATTGGTCATCAGTGTAGCCATAGTCCGATTCACTATTATGATTATTGCTTGACATGCATGTTACATTTTTGTAGAAAGTTCCAGCATCTGGCGAAATCTTTATATACTATTAATCTCGAAGAATCGTTCCAGCTTGGGATCAAATGCAAATTTTTATCCATATGAAGTTGCAGTATCCAATAATAACCAAGTTGGCTTATTTAAACGTGGATATGCTGTTGAAGCATCTAATCAAACTGAAATTAGGTAGAAGGTTTATCTCAAAAATGATGTAAAATGTATTGTCATAAATGTAATTGTTCATCAGTATTTTATATTTAAAATAAATATTTGACTTTGCATGGACATTTTAGATATTTTTCAGCAACAAGACTATGGCCATACCAGCGCCCCCCATGTCCCATGATCCCAGTCTCAAATTCAAAATTATCATTGGGCGACTAGATGGTCAGTATCGTTCTCTTTCAAACATGGAAATTGCCAAAACTGAACCTGAGTGAGACTGAAAATGCACCCAATTTAATATCAATGAGAACATTTAGTTGAAATGAATGACTTTAAAACAATTTTTTCATTTAAAGCATGGACCATGAGGGCTGGGTATGGATCATTATGAAGAAACTGTCAAGATGTCTCTTATCTTGTCTGCATGATTGTCTCTGATTTTCACAACGAAACAATACTAATCAACAATGGAACACGCTCCGTATCGGTATAAAACTATTTCTGGTTTTCAATTGTTTCTGCAGCGTGTCCATTGTAATTCTTTTTTCCTAATGTTTTCAAAAAGACATGGGTTCCCGAAACAGGACATTGAGAATGGAAGAACATCATTTGGAACACACACCGTTGCAAAATCTCTCCAGTATTATGAGAAAAAATTCAAAATGAACTTTCCACTGTCGAAATTAGATGCAGCTGTTGTTCCTCTATTTCCTACCAAAACGTCTGCAACTTTTGGACTTGTGACTTATCGGTATTGTCCATAGTCTTAGCAGTAGCCCCGAAATTGATAAACCTGTCCAAAGCCATGATAATTT
>LJIJ01002308.1:0-28613 GCA_001718145.1 Orchesella cincta
GTTGTGCCCTATTTCTCATCCTATTCACATCATGGCCTTTCAGACCATTGGTGATAGGAATCGCTATCGGCTTCAAGATTTATTATGGCATTGTCTCTCATCAGTTTCCCCCATCTCTTCCTTTTATAACCGAAGCATAAACTGATTATTTTTGTATTTTATGGTTCCCTTGAACGTTATAAGCCAGTGTGAAATATCTATGTTTTCTGAGGATTGACATTAAAGTAATTTATTGGCATTATTAAACTTTCCATTGCTACACCCGTGTTCTTAAGAAAGTCTGTGAAATAGTTGGTAGCAGATTAGAGTGTCGTGTGCCGTGTGGTCTCTTTGTGTATGTTTGGGAATAGAAAGGGGTGTGTAGAGCATGTGTGGTTTGGGAAATTTAAGACTTAAAGAGCACCTAAATAAAATGTAATCATAATGAACTATTGAAAGGAAAACATAAACACTTTCACTGCTCTCCCCCGCTTTTTTCGAAAATGCCAGTCCCATTAATATACAAAGTGGTGCCATATGCCTACCCATTTTGTCCTCGTTCGTTAGCCATATTAGCTCCATAGCTTCTTTTTGCACAAGATGGATTTTGTCTTTTAATTACAGATGAAAAATTATTATGCGTCAACGTGCCATATAAGAAAATTGTATGAATCGGATGACCTAAATGTCTAAATTGAACTTTTAATAAAAATGTCTTTCACTGAATTATATGAGCGAGGAGCCATATGCATGAAAAAAACCTCGTAGTTTAATACGAGATGCCAATTTTCCAAGTCCTAGCTTCATTCTATGGCATCCATCGGAGAAAGCCGGTGAAAGCACTTTGGGGAAAACAAAGATTTCTTTGGAAGTGAATTCCCAATTGTAATGCAGATGGACGCTCAATATCGCAAGGATATGTTACTGGAGGCATCAACCTGATATGTATGCAGTCTTCATTTTGTTCAGCGGAGGGCAGCAGCTTACACTTTCAAAACTCTCACCAGACCAAACCTTACTTTCACAAGAATCCTATTGAGCCGATCATGTTTATGGTGTAATACGTGAAAACGTATCAAAAGGCCATGATTCATTTTTCCGATTTTATATTGGGGATTTTGAATTGGAATGATCACAATGGGGATTTTTCATAAAAGCCTTCCAATTCCATTTTTATTTGACTTCCTCTAACCGTTTTTACCCACTAACAAAAATCCGTCTTTGGAATCTTTCTGCGCTTCCTGTCTTAGGTATTGAAAAAATAGGGGACATTTTTTCTCCGTTCTGGTAGTTGAATACAGTAAATCCATGTAATATCACACGGGGTGACATTTCACGGGGACGAAACATCATCGACCAGCTCCAACGTTTGACTTATGGCATCAATGTGCGCTCAATGGTTCAATTTTTTCTTACAAAATGTTGCGCCTTTTGGGATTGTTTGGAGGAGAAAAAAAGTTGGAACTTTGCTTTTAGATTTCTTTCAATGGGGAAGACTTTTTTTTTTGTGAAATGGGAACTTTATAATGAATGAGAGTAAGTTTTTCACCATCAAAAAATGAATGTCTCGTACACAAAGTTACAACCGACAACGGCAGCAGCCCAAGATAGTTGTAAAAACGTTGGTGAGACGAACCAACTTGGAGGAGATCAAGAGAATGACTTTTTTCTTTCAGATAGACGCGCTTGCATATGCAACCATATTTATCAGAGTATAAACCATTAGCATCCCCAGTTATCGTCATTCCACCAATGGTGTACTTAATACGGATTATTTCCAATTACTTCAATAACTTTCGAAGCAAATTGAACCATGTAATTTCACAGGCCGCTTCAACATATTATTCATATATCACAGTTTCCATCCATTTTGCGGTACAGGGAAATACACATGGGTTACACAAAGCATGCATATTTATTTGAACAGTAAATCCAAACATTTGATTAGTACACGTATGAAAATATTTTACTTTCGAAATTGAAATGTTGCAGAGTGTAAGTTTTACAGTGTAACGTCCGTATAAAAAAGGGATGGATACATATTCAATCATTCATTCTATATGCACACAATAGAGAAAAGCGAATGTAAAGCAGTTTTAAAGGAAATACGTCCAATACGTGAGTGCAATAAAATTGGACTTTCCTTTTCCCATTCCCCGCTATCAACCTTTCGTCTTTCTCCCGCTCTCATTTACCGACTAATTTATAATATCACTCCCCAAGAAAGTAAAGTCAGGATAAAGCTTAAAAGAAATGGATGCTGGATTGAAATGAAACGCTTTGCCAGCAAGAGAGTAACCTGTGTGCTTCTTTCTGCTACTCTATACATTGTGACGTTTTTGGTTGTGTGGAGATTGAAGTACGTGGTTTTTCCTTTTCCTCTCAAGAAATTACATTTGAGCAGAGGTGATGCTAAATTCCATGGTCGTGCCTTGTGAGGATGGTTTTCAGACTACACAGCATCCTAATGAACCAGTACCTAAATGAAATAAATAAATAAGCAATGTTGATGAGGATATACATGAGTTGACTACTACTGTTATTATTAGTTTTAGTTATTAGCTCCCAGGTTCTCGCTTATTTTTCTTCCACGCAATGATACAATCCGAAAGGTGTTGTACATCAGGTTTGATTGTGTTTTAGTTTTTTTCTGCACCATTTAGTACCACTGCCATTAAATACTAATACCATCTCGTAGCTTATTAATAAGTACTAGACCTACAGCATTATTTGCAGGGTCTCATATTTCCTAGCACGTTCAGTTTATGAAAGAGCTATAAACACGAATCAATTCGACATTTCATTATTGTCCAGTTTTATTACACTACATAACTTCAACGGCAAGTGCGTGTCATGCAAAGCACAGTTACTTTGATAGCGATGGAGCCGTTTCCAATTCTCAATTGAAGTTTCACGATTGCTCGTTTGTGTGTATGCAGGTTTTTAAAGATTATTGGAATGTTCTATTCTATATTTTTGTCTTTTGAAGTGATGAACTTTTACTCAGTAACAAACCCTTAACCTAATTTCTTTATTAATCTTGCTCCAAAGTTGTCTGGAATGTTGTTCCAACTACAGTGGTAAGGCTTGGCTGCTGAAAGTTCGTTGTCTACTTTGGTTTTCTATGACGTGAAACAGTTTGCCTTGCGCCTGAGTTCAGCTTGGTGTGGTATAATTAAGTAAAGTTTTAACGAAACGGTTTGGAGAAGTTTATTGACAGAAATGGGTTTGCGAATAGAGAAATGTCATTAAATTGTTTTCGGAATGAGTGTTACTCCTTCTACACAAAAGGATTTCAATTTTACAAGCTATTATTGTAATGGAAGATTGCGGTAGTCTCGGGGAATTGAAGCTGACAATTTAAGTAATAAAAGCATTGGACATCACATTTTGTCACATGTAACCCCCGATCTTCCATGCGGGTTGGTGACGCTGTGAAAGGTTGTAGCAACATTTTCTTTGACGTACTCCGTATGATGGACGAGATTTCATATACAAATACAATTAAATAAAGGCTCTCTAGTGGCAGGGCTTTCGGGTTTGTACATTTTCTAGCAAACAAAAACTAGCAAGATTTTAGACCAATGAATGGTTTTCATCAACTCTTCAACAACAGCCATCAGTAATGCTTCAAGAAATATAACATTATATGACGGGATTGAATGTGAAGATATTCAAAGAAAGGGACGTGTGTTTTGTGGTGCTATGCTCTTTCGTACATACAACGAATGGTTGCCATTTTCCCCAGTTTCCGAGTATTTTATCATTCCCTACCAAACCAGAATTTTGTCTGAAAGCACTTTCATTCGATATTCATTAGAAGGCATGCTTTTCAACCTCAATGTTTATAAACAGTGAATGCTGTTGTGAGTGATGTTTCAAAAAAGAAAGCAGGAAGAATCTTATCACTCAAAATAAATTACTTTTTTTTACGAAAAAGCTTCGTTCGAGGAATGCCCAGAGGCGTTGTTTTCATCTATACACGTTTTTGTATTACAAATAAAAATATCTCTCTGGTATAGCGATTTATGAACGCATCATAATGTGAACTGCATTTCAATATACCTTTGCAAAGCAATTTAATACTACACGATACAAATATTACATGTACGAGTATTAATATGTTTTCTTAGTGTATATAAATTCGTTTGGTGGTGTTAAATACGTGGTTTACGTACATAACATCATGATTTGCACCTTAAGCACTGCAATATACCTTTGTGAAAGGTAAAGTTCAAAGTAGGTTCGTAGACTCAAATTAATTGGAAGGGTAAAAAGACGTAATGTAACCAGAAGCCGCTAGCGTATTTTATCTCAGCAAGAAAAGCCCTCATTTCATTTTCGTAGTCAGCCACCTTACCACCTTTTTACTATTGATAAGTGGTGGTGTGCAAAAACCATGTGGAGTCTAATTCGGAGTATAATATGTTGTTGCTAAAGAATGTGCAAGGGTTTTGAACCAAGCTAAAAAGATGGACTCTGTTTAACCTGTCTTCATTACCTAAGCTTTTCATCTACATCAAATATTAACAGACACAAAGAAGATATGCAATCCACCTGTCTCCAACTTTACAAACGACATTCATTTCTGTCCGTACCCTTGACAGATATCTTTCTTCGGCCAGCTGAAATGTAATTCTTCTGTTGTTATTTCCATCTTGAATTGCTTTGCTTAAGCTTCCTTCCAAGTATAATGTAATAACTTGGTCGTTTTGATGTTTTGCAGAATATTCTATTCATGCATTAGAGAGTGCTGAATAAAGACGGTCTGAGTTCCAGCTTATTGCTTTATATTTAAAACCATTAGGTTTCAAACGTCGAGAAAAAAACCATTGTTGTTGCCGTAATTGTACGCTGAAGTTAGCCACTTTGTATGGGAATGGGAAGTGTAACTAGTATTTGTGTGCAGCCTCAAGTACTTTTTGTGGGGCAGAGTACAGAATACTTTGTACTAATCAGATTCAGTGTTAGGAGAACGAGAACATGTAATGCCTTAATGTGACTATAATCATTACATGAACAACATTTGCCCATTTCGGGGTCGCAGAGGAAAAATAAATTTGGGCCCAACTGACCGTTTCATTCAAGAGGAAATTGAGAACGGGACTTTTCCGGAGTGGGTGCTTGATTTTCAGCTGGTCACCGTTGGAATTGAAGGGACTCGGATGTGTGTGCTATCCGCTATCCCATCTCTCAATATTCTCAGAGGACCCAGTCAATAGTCTATACACTTATCATGTGCGCTTTGTAGCACGCCCACATGCTTTCATACTCCACTTCAAAGCTCTACTACATAACAACGCAGCCTTTTTGGTTATACCAATGAGCATTTCGTGAACAATCATAGGTTACTAATTACAATAGCTTCGTATGAAGCATTGGCAAAGAAAATGAACATGGAGTGAACTTTACAATCGCAATCTGTATTTAAATTAGACCATCGTGACTGGCTAAATTGGGCGAAAGCGTGAAAGAAAGTCGAAATGTGCAAATATATTTTGAAACTTTTCATTTTAATTGCGTCATTGAAATATTAAGTTGAGAGAGAAGGGAAGTAGTGAACGCATTCCATTTTTCATTCTTCGATGTCTGTACGTGAACAAAATGACATACTACTTTTGCGACGAATTCCTTGTGAAGAAGAAGAAGAGATGTTAAAGGACTCTTGATTGACAAATCGATCCTAAACTTAGATTAGCTAACCCGCAAACTCTGCACTCTGTCCTAAGTCACCGTAAAAGTGAAGTGAATAGCGTAAGTAAACTGAGAAGCTAAACTTTTTTCAGGAGGATAGTTTTGCTGATTTATTACGGGTGGATTTGTCATAGGATTGGGATTTATGCCGTTTTTATTTCAACTTCAGTGGAAGGCTATCCATTAGATCGAGAGACAAAATGAGGTTACAGAATCGGGCAGAAGAGAGAGAGAGAGAATGAGTGGGACCGAGTGCATGGTCTGAGTCTGTCTGAACAGGGCATTTTGCAGCTTCTGCTAATGTTCTAATCTGGCTCCCATTTTCTTCGTTCCAGTTTATTGCTTCATATAATTTCAAAATTATAACAGGAGAGGTAAGTATCTAGTCTAAAAAAACAAAGATCCTTTAGCTCCTAGATATATTACATGTGTTCCTGTTTTACCCGCAAATACAGGAAGAGAAGTGAGAAATAAAAGTAACAGTTCATATTATTCTCACAAACCGTGCTGTAAAGTGTGGTACGCAAGGATTAAATTTTGGATGAAGTGAAAATCAATGATATAATCAATGCAAACATGTACACACTTTACAGACGGGTGAGAATAATATAAAACTGTTACTTTTATTTCTCACTTCTCTCCCGTATTTGCGGGTAAAACAGGAACACATGTAATATATCTAGGAGCTAAAGGATTCTTTGTTTTTTAGACTAGATACTTACTCCCTGTTATAATTTGAAATTATATGAAGCAATAACTGGAAAGAGAATGGGAGCAGATTAGAACATTAGCAGAAGCTGCAAAATGCCCTGTTCAGACAGACTCAGACCATGCACTCGGTCCCACTCATTCACTCTCTCTCTCTCTCTTCTGCCGATTCTGTAACCTCATTTTGTCTCTCGATCTAATGGATAGCCTTCCACTGAAGTTGAAATAAAAACGGCATAAATCCCAATCCTATGACAAATCCACCCGTAATAAATCAGCAAAACTATCCTCCTGAAAAAAAGTTTAGCTTCTCAGTTTACTTACGCTATTCACTTCACTTTACGGTGACTTAGGACAGAGTGCAGAGTTTGCGGGTTAGCTAATCTAAGTTTAGGATCGATTTGTCAATCAAGAAGTCCTTTAACATCTCTTCTTCTTCTTCACAAGGAATTCGTCGCAAAAGTAGTATGTCATTTTGTTCACGTACAGACATCGAAGAATGAAAAATGGAATGCGTTCACTACTTTCCCTTCTCTCTCAACTTAATATTTCAATGACGCAATTAAAATGAAAAGTTTCAAAATATATTTGCACATTTCGACTTTCT
Source organism: Orchesella cincta (assembly GCA_001718145.1). Classification (NCBI taxonomy): domain Eukaryota; kingdom Metazoa; phylum Arthropoda; class Collembola; order Entomobryomorpha; family Orchesellidae; genus Orchesella; species Orchesella cincta. The sequence continues at coordinate 6,989 of LJIJ01002308.1, forward strand.
TTCACGCTTTCGTCCAATTTAGCCAGTCACGATGGTCTCATTTAAATACAGATTGCGATTGTAAAGTTCACTCCATGTTCATTTTTCTTTGCCAATGCTTCATACGAAGCTATTGTAATTAGTAACCTATGATTGTTCACGAAATGCTCATTGGTATAACCAAAAAGCTGCTTTGTTATGTAGTAGAGCTTGAAGTGAGTAGTGAAAGCATGTGGGCGTGCTACAAAGGCACATGATAAGTGTATAGACTATTGAGCTGGGTCCTCTGAGAAATATTGAGAGAGTGGGATAGCGATAGCACACACATCCGAGTCCCTTCAATTCCAACCGGTGACGCAGCTGAAAATCAAGCACCCACTCCGCGGAAAAGTCCCCGTTCTCAATTTCCTCTTGAATGAAACGGTCAGTTGGGCCCCAAATTTATTTTTCCTCTGCGACCCCGAAATGGCAAATGTTGTTCATGTAATGATTATAGTCACATTAAGGCATTACATGTTCTCGTTCTCCTAAACACTGAATCTGATTAGTACAAGTCATTCTGTACTCTGCCCCACAAAAAGTACTTGAGGCTGCACACAAACTAGTTACACTTCCCATTCCCATACAAAGTGCTAACTTCAGCGTACAATTAGGCCAACAACAATGGTTTTTTTCTCTCGACGGTTTGAAACCTAAATGGTTTAAATATAAAGCAATAAGCTGGAAGCTCCAGACCGTCTTTATTCAGCCACTCCTCTAATGCATGAATAGAATATTCTGCAAAACATCAAAACGACCAAGTTATTACATTATACTTGGAAGGAAGCTTAAGCAAAGCAATTAAGATGGAAATAACAACAGAAGAATTACATTTCAGCTGGCCGAAGAAAAGATATCTGTCAAGGGTACGGACAGAAATGAATGTCGTTTGTAAAGTTGGAGACAGGTGGATTGCATATCTTTCTTTGTGTCTGTTAATATTTGATGTAGATGAAAGCTTAGGTAATGAAGACAGGTTAAACAGAGTCCATCCTTTTTAGCCTTGGTTCAAAACCCTTCGCCATTCTTTAGCAACAACATATTATACTCCGAATTAGACTCCACATAGGTTTTTGCACCACGCACACCACGTTATCAATGTAAAAAGGCTGGTAAGGTGGCTGACTACGAAAATGAAATGAGGGGCTTTTCTTGCTGAGATAAAATACGCTAGCGGGCTTCTGGTTACATTACGTCTTTTTACCCTTCCAATTAATTTGAGTCTACGAACCGTACTTTGAACTTTTACCTTTCACAAAGGTATATATTCAGTGCTGAAGGTGCGCAAAACCATTGATGTTATGTACGTAAACCACGTATTTAACAACCCGACCAAACGAATTTTATACACAAGGAAAACATATTAATACTCGTACATGTAATATTTGTATCATGTAGTATTAAATTGCTTTGCCAAAGGTATATTAAATGCAGTTCAACATTATGATGCGTTCATAAATCGCTATACCAGAGAGATATTTTTATTTGTAATACAAAAACGTGTATAGATGAAAACAACGCCTCTGGGGCATTCCCTCGAAGCGAAGCTTTTTCGTAAAAAAAAGTAATTTATTTTGAGTGATAAGATTCCTTCCTGCTTTCCTTTTTTGAAACATCACTCCACAACAGCATTCAGCTGTTTATAAAACATTGAGGTTGAAAAGCATGCCTTCTAATGAATATCGAATGAAAGTGCTTTCAGACAAAAATTCCTGGTTTGGTAGGGAATGATAAAATACTCGGAAACTGGGGAAAATGGCAACCATTCGTTGTTGTACGAAAGAGCATAGCACCGACAAAACACACGTCCCTTTCTTTGAATATCTTCACATTCAATCCCGTCATATAATTATATATTCTTGAAGCATTACTGATGGCTGTTGTTGGAAGAGTTGATGAAAACCATTCATTGGTCTAAAATCTTGCTAGTTTTTGTTTGCTAGAAAATGTACAAACCCGAAAGCCCTGCCACTAGAGAGCCTTTATTTAATGGTTATATGAATCTCGTCCATCATACGGAGTACGTCAAAGAAAATGTTGCTACAACCTTTCACAGCGTCACCAACCCGCATGGAAGATCGGGGGTTACATGTGACAAAATGTGATTGTCCAATGCTTTTATTACTTAAATTGTCAGCTTCAATTCCCCGAGACTACCGCAATCTTCCATTACAATAATAGCTTGTAAAATTGAAATCCTTTTGTGTAGAAGGAGTAACACTCATTCCGAAAACAATTTAATGACATTTTCTCCTATTCGCAAACCCATTTCTGTCAATAAACTTCTCCAAACCGTTTCGTTAAAACTTTACTTAATTATACACACAAGCTGAACTCCAGGCGAAAAGGCAAACTGTTTGCAGCGTCATAGAAAAAACCAAAGTAGACAACGAACTTTTCAGCAGCCAAGCCTTACCACGTGCTAGTTGGAACAACATTCCGACAACTTTGGCGTAAGATTAATAAAGAAATTAGGTTAAGGTTTGCTACTGAGTGAAAGTTCCATCACTTAAAAAGACAAAAATATAGAATAGAACATTCCAATAATCTTTAAAAACCTGCATACACACAAACGAGCAATTGTGAAACTTCAATTGAGAACTGGAAAACAGCTCCCAATGCTATCAAAGTAACTGTGCTTTGTATGACACGCACTTGCCGTTGTAGTTAACGTACTGTAATAAAACTGGACAATAATGAAATGTCGAATTGATTCGTGTTTATAGCTCTTTCATAAATTGAACGTGCGAGGAAATATGAGACCCTGCAAATAATGCTGTAGGTCTAGTACTTATTAATAAGCTACGAGATGGTATTAGTATTTAATGGCTGTGGTACTAAATGGTGCAGAAAAAACTAAACACAATCAAACCTGATGTACAACACCTTTCTGATTGTATCGTTGCGTGGAAAGAAAAATAAGCAAGAGCCTGGGAACTAATAACTAATAATAACAGTAGTAGTCAACTCTTGTATATCCTCATCAACATTGCTTATTTATTTATTTATTTCATTTAGGTACTGGGATCATTAGGATGCTGTGTAGTCTGAAACCATTCTCATCAAGGCACGACCATGGAATTTAGCATCACCTCTGCTCAAATGTAATTTCTTGAGAGGAAAGAGGAAAAACCACGTACTTCAATCTTCACACAACCAAAAACGTCACATGTGTAGAGTAGCAGAAAGAAGCACACAGGTTACTCTCTTGCTGGCAAAGGGTTTCATTCCAATCCAGCATCCATTTCTTTTAAGCTTTATCCTGACTTTACCTTTTCTGGAGTGATATTAAATAGGTCGGTAAATGAGAGCGGGAGAAAGACGAAAGGTTGATAGCGGGGATGGAAAAGAAAGTCCAATTTTATTGCACTCACGTATTGACGTATTTCCTTCTAAAACTGCTTACGATTTCGCTTTTCTCTATGTGTGCATATAAGAATGATGATTGAATATGTATCCATCCTTTTTATACGACGTACACTGTAAACTTACACTCTGCAACATTTCAATTTCGAAAGTAAAATATTTTCATACGTGAACTATTCAAATATGATACTGTTCAAATAAATATGCATGCTTTGTGTAACCCATGTGTATTCCCTGCACCGCAAATGGATGAACTGTGATATATGAATAATATGTTGAAGCGCCTGTGAAATACATGTTTCAAGTTTGCTTCGAAAGTTATTGAAGTAATGGAAATAATCCGTATTAAGTACACCATTGGTGGAATGACGATACTGGGATGCTAATGGTTTATACTCTGATAAAATGGTTGCATATGCAAGCGCGCCTGAAAGAAAAAAAGTCATTCTCTTGATCTCCTCCAAGTTGGGTTTCCGTTCTCACCAACGTTTTACAACTATCTTGGGCTGCTGCCGTTGTCGTTTGTAACTTTGTGTACGAGACATTCATTTTTTGATGTGAAAAAACTACTCTCATTCATTATAAAGTCCCATTTCAACAAAAAAGAGAAAGTTTCCCCATTGAAAGAAATCTAAAAGCAAAGTTCCAACTTTTTTCTCCTCCAAACAATCCCAAAAGCGCAACATTTTGTAAGAAAAAATTGAACCATTGAGCAGCACATTGATGCCATAAGTCAAGTTGGAGCTGGTCGATGATGTTTCGTCCCGTGAAATGTCACCCCGTGTGATATACATGGATTACTGTATTTCAACTACAGAACGGAGAAAAAATGTCCCTTATTTTTCAATACCGAAGACAGGAAGCGAGAAAGATTCCAAAGACGGATTTGTTGTAGTGGGTAAAACGGTTAGAGAGTCAAATAAAAATGGAATTGGAAGCTTTATGAAAATCCCCATTGTGATCATCATCATCATATAAAATCGGAAAAATGAATCATGCCTTTTGATACGTTTTCATGTATACACCATAACATGATCGGCTCAATCAGGATTCTGGTGAAAGTAGGTTTGGTCTGGAGAGTTTGAAGTGTAAGCTGCTGCCCTCCGTGAACAAAATGAAGAGTGCATACATATCAGGTTGATGCTCCGTAACATATCCTTTGCGATATTGAGCTCCATCTGCGTTCACAATTGGAATTCACTTCAAAGAAATCTTTGTTTTCCCAAAGTGCTTTCACCGGCTTTCTCCGATGGATGCCTAGAATGAAGCTAGACTAGGAAAATGGCAACTCGTATTAGCTACGAGGTTTTTTTCATGCATATGCTCCTCGCTCATATAATCAGTGAAGACATTTTTATTAAAAGTTCAATTTAGACATTTAGTCATCCGATTCATACAATTTTCTTATATGGCAGTTGACGCATAATTTTTCATCTGTAATTAAAAGACAAAATCCATCTTGTGCAAAAAAAAAGAAGCTATGGAGCTAATATGCTGTACGAACGAGGACAAAATGGTAGCATATGGCACACTTTGTATATTAATGACTGGCATTTTCGAAAAAAGCGGGGGAGAGTAGTGAAAGTGTTTTATGTTTCCTTCAATAGTTATTATGATTACATTTTATTTAGGTGCTCTTTAAGTCTTAAATTTCCCAAACCACACATGCTCTACACACCCCTTCTTTCCCAAACATACACAAAGAGACACACGGCACGACACTCTAATCTGCTACCAACTATTTCACAGACTTTCTTAAGAACACGGGTGTAGCAATGGAAAGTTTTAATAATGCCATAAATTACTTTAATGTCATCCTCAGAAAGACATAGCATATTTCACATCTGGCTTATAACGTTCAAGGAACCATAAATACAAAAAATATCAGTGATGCTTCGGTTATAAAAGGAAGAGATGGGGAAACTGCATGAGAGACAATGCCATAATAAATCTTGAAGCCGATAGCGATCCTATCACCAGATGTCTGAAAGGCATGATGTGAAGTAGATGAGAAATAGGGCACAACACATTTATATATAAGACCGCAGAGAGAACACCTTTCCCCAAATCGAATTTCAGAAGAGATGAGCAAACTAAATCCGTAGTTGCTGGAAATGAGAAATGTATGAGGAAGTTGGCTTCTTGAATTTATGAGATTTGTATTATCTAAGCAGAACTAAACACGCTCAGCTTTACTTTGCTTCGTTGGACCAATTGTTACAATTTAAACAATACATACAGTCTATATATGGCTTTGTGCTCAAAGTATCATCTTGCTTTATTCCACTCGGTATCGATTTCAATGTGATAAACATAGATGCATTTCCTGAGGTTATTGCATTACAACTCAATTGCATTATAGGTGTACTCATATATTATTCCCATGTTTCCGTTATCGACCTTTGGGCTCGCTCAGCTGTAACTGATTCCAAATTAAATTGTTGTTCTGTTATTCGATTTGCTACAAATAAGTTTGCAATCTAAATCAAATTAATTTGAACTTAATAAAGCTGAGTGCATGGGATACAATATATTGTACGGAAAACTGGCATATCTCTTCAAATATATGTATATATTTTGTACCATATATTGATGGAAGTTGAGAAACTTGAGTTTATTTGAACCAAAACGTAAAACTACGAAGCTTTTAGTTTGGTGTGCTCAGTAGTTTCCGCGTGCTACTATCCAAGTACGCAACCTCTGTCACTCTGACACTACAGAAGACACTCCTGCTAGCTCAGCTATATACAAACATGTTGTTTGAGTTGAAAGAAGATGAATTGACATGACTTCCACAAGAGGCTTTTAACTTTCACTGTGCTCTCTCATTAACATCACAACTCCGACTACTACGATATTGGAGTACATACAAGTATGTCATTGGTCACATCACGGTTCAACTTGCCCTCATATATGTATCTCATTTTTTTTGTGCTTGAAGAGGTTGCATACATTACACATGTGGGTAAAGGACACAAACTTTTGTTTTGAAATGCTCTCATTAATTTGCACATCTAAGCTCTTGTAAAGATTCATCTTACGTACTCAACGGTATGATGAGTTACACTTATTCCGGGACACTCTCATGAACAAAAAAATGGAGCATAGGAAGAAAGTAAACTCGGTTGAGGAGGAAGCTTTTAGGCATTTTGTTTATCAAAAACTTTACTTTTTACTGCTGTGTAAAAAATATTTCTTTTCGTTGTTGCCAGCATAAATTTGTACGAATTTTGTATTACCTATCTATTTATAACTGAACCAGCAGCTTCTTTGTTAGTTACATTTTTCTGCATAACTTGTATCATCACGTTTTTCGTACCTATAAATGATGCTAATTTCTCCCCACTCCACTTTTTTATTCGAGGGGAACAGAGTTTAGCAAACGTTTTAGAACTTTTATTTCGTAGTTCACTACTTCTCTCCCTTATGTACCTTCACTCACGTCCTCTACTAAATAGTAAATACACCCCAAAAGTAGCTGAATGTATAGGAGTTTTTGGCGAACTAATGGTAGCACCAAAACAAACCGTACGAGAAATCCGTTGGGAAACAGTTTCCAACTCGATAAGTTCCACTTTTTCTTCGAGATAAACAGATGCTGAGTTTTGTGAGAGTGTGAGTTTAGTATAAAAAAAGTGTTACTCATCCCAAAACGAAGCAAGGACCTCGAGGCATAAATGAATGTTATAGATCCGTTTTGGTATCGCAAAGAAAAGGCTGAGAGAAAACAAGGGCATAATAATATACATAGTGCTATAACAAAGCTCCAGAATGTCTAGTCTAGGCCAGCATCCGGATGAATGGAATGTAAAAAAATTATAGCACATTACACTATAGTTCTACTAAAGTATTCAAGGTCTGAGATTATATTTCCTCTTCTTAATCCTTACCATATACAGTGTGTAATTTAAAATCATCTAGGAAGCTAAACAGTAACTACACTCGTATTTAACGACATGTTTACATGAACCTGCATTAGCAATGCATGAGTTCAAGCATAAAATTTCAACAATTCAAGAGCTTATGAGAGGAGGAGAAAGCTTCTTGGATTGGAGTGCGTGTTTAGTTTAGCAAGCGGGGGAGCATGTTCGTACATACCACGAATAAAATATGCTTACCATTACAAAAACATGTTGCGATATATTGTGCAGCCAGAAACAGTATAAGAAATATACATTTTCTTTTATAACTCAATACATATCTTTAAATTAGTAGAATGGTCGGGAGTCTAACTAGGGATTCATTCTATATATATCACCAAAAACTTTCCTCTTTTGGATTTGCTTCCGCACAAAAAGGAGATAGAGAAAGTGTTAAAAACTACCAGAACGTTGCATCAACCACATCGTTTATGGCATTTTTCATTTCCTCACGTTATCTTTAGACTCTTCACTCATGCTGACGTATGTGTACGAGCTTCTTTTGAAAAAGTTTCAATAAGAAAAATCTATAAATAGAATTTTTTGATAAGTCGCATTTTGCTTAAAATTCGGAATAAATTGACTTTCTTATCTTGATTAACTGGTGTAGACGATCATCCAAACTTGGATGAAATACGAAGGTAGCTCTCATATGTTAAAAAGTGGGAAAATCTGACATAACTTTAAGGGAGGATTTTGAATTTTAGCGTGGAATAATAAAGATACACAGATCTGGGAACAACTCATATTATGCTAATGCATGTTTGAATGAAAAATCCTCGTAATTTAGTTTATAAGCATAGAAATAATAGCATTCCTGGCTGGCCTCCTTTTAATGTAAGATGTGACCTCTTATTTTACGTGACAGAGAAGCAACATAAACAGTAACACAGAGCTAGTGTCGTTTACACATCTAATCTTGGAAATGTGTTCGTTACTTTTGTTTACATGCTCACATTTCGTTTTGTACCTGCAAATGGTAAAGTGAATATGCTGTGTACAATTGCTGTTAAGAATGAAAGTGAATGTGATGCAGTCATGTTTCTGTATGTAGTAGTGGTGTAACACGTAAATTAATTGCCTGTCACATGTACTCTAATCAAGAAAGATAAATCGCTAGAGACATCAGCAGGATTTGTCAAACGTACATAATAATACGATGGTAAGAGGAAACTTTAGGTTTGGAGCGATGCATTCATATTTTGTTGCATTTTGATCACATACGTAATGTGTAAATATTTACTTAATGGATGTTTGGAATGCTTTGGTAAAAAACAAAGCAAACAATCTCATTTTTTAAAATCTTCATGCCTTGAAGTACCCTTGTAGCCAATCTACAATTTATGATCAAAGATAAGTCGGGAAGCTATTTGTAGACAAAACTACTGTTAAAACTCTACAACGCGAATGATGAAATGCAGCAATTGGCGGCATTTCTATCTACTAGTAATGAAACCATATACTTTCAGCTTTTTGATCAGGTGTGAGACGAAGAACGGTGTGTGCAAGTATAGAGGCAAGTTTTAGGTTATAAGCTTCGAGTCCGCTTAATTATAGCCTTGCTACAGTAGTCAGAGCAGTTTAACCTAGTAATTTGGACAATTTGCAACTAACAAGTCCTTAAAATGGGTGGAATGATTCCGTGGTACTTTGTCACTTTGAAGAAATATCTACAAAAACTATGAAACTAGCCTTGCGTGACACAAACGAATTCTTTGGTATTCATTCGCAAATTTTATGATTGATGACTGAGTAATAATTAAAATGGTTGGGTGCTCAACGAAGCTTCCACTAAAAGTTATCACACACAATGCCCGTCTATATGTATTTAAGATTCTTCGTTTCCAAAACCCATTATATCTTTTACAACCAAAAGCCTATTGAGTTAGGATGTAAGCTAATTAAGGACCAGAATATTGCTCTGTCACCTAGTGCATTTTATGATACGGTAAAGCATACAGCTCAGTTAGCAGGCCGAAAGTTTATCCATCGCCGACACTTTCACTCACCAGCGGAGTAATAATAACTGTTTTAGTGTAGAGGTTCAAGTTGTTCAAGTGACTGTTTTCCAACTTCATGCATATCATTAAAAGTGTAAATGTGTATAGGACGGTCGCAATAGAACTGTCAAAAAGTGAGAAGGAAAGGGGCACTTGAGACCTCTCGCTTCTCTTCTCCCTCTGCCAACTTTGACCATATTTCTGTAATGAAAGGGAAAGTTGATAAATAGTACAAGCTGAAATAGATTCTCATCAACATACAAAAAGAGCTGGACTGGAACTGGTAGAAAGAAGGGGGAAATTAGACCCTTCCTAACTTACAAACATTAATATTTCGTTGCATACTTTTTTCACACCCAGATGTGCACTTACTTCTGTCTTCCGCGCCACAACACCGTACGTTTTCCTGCTCGGGGAAACTTTAATTAATTAAAATGTAAAAATATGGCTTAAAGAGTTGCAGGGATTCGTGATGTTTTAAGCATTGAGTCACCTTTGCTGGTCTGGTGTCATAATATGGTAGTAATGTACAATTGCATAAGGAAGGATACATGAATTAATGAATAAACTCACGCTGAAGCCCATCTTTGAAGCTGAAACTTTTGACGGCGTCTCCGATGCTCGGCTGACATGCTTCTTATTGTCCACCAAGGCTTCTCTGATACTATTTTTACCAGAGAAGGCGCAGGAACTCAATTTTCCTTCAGCTGTTTGGAGAAAATGTAATGGTTTATATGGTGATGAGGTGGTAGTGGTCGAGGACGACGACGGGAGCAGTAGTATCAAAAGTAGTAAAGCTGTGGATTCAGCTACAAATACTCTAAGTGGCTTTGACTCAAACGTGCCCTTCCTTACAGGAAATGGGCTTTTATTGCTTTTACTTTCTCCCAGTACTTTCTCTGAGTCGTTCAAGAATCCTAAAACTAACACAACGGAGAAGAATGGAAGAGATGAACAAGAAGGCAACTCACGCACAGATCCGCTAGAAAAAGTCAAGAGGCAAGGTAGCCGTAATGGTATAGCCTTGGTATTGGCTGGTGAACATGCAATATTCGGAGTACTTGTTGGCTATTCCCTTCAAGATGTTGTTCTATCTTCACCTTTTTCTCAATCTGGATCAAGAAAGGTTCCGGATTTCCAAGTTTAAGAGCAGCTGCAGGGTGATGGGAAAATTTAAGATCAACAATACACCACCATGCTACTATTTCTGCCGGTTCTTTTAGTAACAAGAGTGCTTGATGTGCACATTCTACATCTATTTTTGGAACACAACGCAGGAGTCCAGCTTTGGAGAACCAAGCACTATTTGTAGCACTTTCATTTCTTCCTTTTTTGTCATCGCACCTTTCATCCTCAATTTTTGTATTTCTCTTTATGCTCCGCCATGTGAAAAGGGGATTTCCAGTCAATTCAATGGAAATTTCACTTTTCACGCACTCAGCAGAGCCGGATGTTAACTCCCGCAGTAGAGTAACACTTGACGAGGAGCACAACAATCCGTAATCGGAGCAATTATCAGTGTATTTCGAGCAGGGGCAACAAACAAAGATGCTTGATGAGGACAATGAGTGTGCCACCGGAGGAGTTGTTGAAAGCAAGTCTGCTCCAACAACCAAATAACCGTCTGAATAGAAATATTGATTTACAATAGACCGGAAATAACTGGAGGAGCAAGAGTGGCAGGAATTTATACTAGTATACAAAGACGTTGCTGGTGACTTGGAGACCTCAGTCAGACCAAAGTCGTTTTTTGCACGATAGCAATAACAGTAACAACGTAGGAAATCATGACACACGCGTCTCTGTAGTAGTAGTCGGACTATCAAAGAAATATCAGAGCCAGTGGTGGTGCGCCATAATAATAATAATGGATAACACCACAACACCCGTTCCCTAAACTGAAGTAAGCAAAGTTGCTGCTTCAGTTGACACGTGGAAAAATACCACCACCACTCAACCCATATAACATGGTCATACCGAGCGCAATAGTGCAAGAAATCGGAGGTGGTCAACAATGTAATCCAAATCCAATCAGATAATACGACTAGCACACAGAACATCCATAACATAAACAATAAGACTTGATTACTGCGGTAATGACGGGGACTGCAATCAAAATCACTTTTTGTATTACTCGATATTGCTGTACAGGCAGCTGTACTACTTGTTCCAGGAGTACTGTTAGCAATGTTAAGAACGCTTTTTGTAATAGTAGCATTTTTTTGTCTTTTTATGATTATGATTATTATTTTGTGTTGGGTAGCAGCATTAGTTGATGATGCTGATGACTTACATACCACCCTCATTTTCAGCATGGGCCACTACTACTGATGAGAGAATTTTCACCACCACTGATTTCCCTGACGCTTCCCCAGTGACGCGTAAAACTACTGCAAGCCCAACTACCTCATTAATTCCTAACTGTGGCACAAGTGTAAGGAGCTGCTCAGCAGGGAGCAATGCAAGTAGTACTTGATAAGTGTACATCAAGTCCAAAAGTGGCACGGGTGCATTCGTACTTCTTCTTTTCGGAAATGTATTGAATAACGTCCTTCTTGCGTCTTCCCCTTCTCCCTTCCCATGATTTTCACTTTTTTCCTCGCGTCGTCTCCTATTTAACTCTTCAACAAGGAGGATTTTGAAGATGGGCAAACACAGTTGTTGAGACTCTTGTAATTTCTGTTTCTCAAGTGCGTCAGGAGGATTGACAAAGAGAGAAAAATCTGGAACTGAAGTGTTTCCTTCACTTGTCGTAAGCGGGCCAAAACTGTGCACCCAAAATACCATCACCATTGTATTTTTCCGAAATCCACTTGAAAACATTCATGTACACTGAGTGTGCAACGTGTTCCCTTTTTGTCAGATTTTTTACTTTTGGAGCGCACAATGCTCTCCTGTCACTACTTTTCTACCATGACGGTACAATTAGCAAAACGAAGCTATTACTGTGTACATGTGCAGAGAGTGAGCGAGAACGACTGATGCAACAGTAAAGACTCTTGGAGTGCAAAATTTCATTCTATTTTTGTGAAGATCGGATTCTCGGAAAAAGTCTTTCCTGATGGTTCTAACACGATACTTTCATATGATGTCAATGAAATTCTGTGTGTAGTTCTTGACATTACGCCATGACGAGTTGTGGAGCAAGTTCAGATCTGCTGATGGTGAGCTAGTTCATGAATGAAATCCCAATCCAGTTTCCTATACGTTGCTCGACGGATGTCGAAATATGTATCCAGCTCCCTTTTTCTTCTCGCAAGCCACATTATGCAGTTAACAATTTTTCATTCGTATGTGGTACTGTGCATTACATACAAAACTGCTTTCACTTTCCCACTTACATTACGCCCCTTGCCGGAAAATATTATGCGGAATCTCGTCCTAAAAGATGAGAGAGGTTATGTAAAAGTATTCGCCCAGAGAAATGACAAGCCTTTCATAGATCAAACAGTACAAAGTTTCATGCATAGTATCACGTTCCGTGTTTGAATTCTCTTGTGCCACAATTTTATATGTATGTGTAGTGTATACACACGTTACTGTACACCACCTAAAAATTCGACCAATCTTTTCAATTTTTTTTCAAGAAGCCGGATTTTATTCCACTGTCAGAAGAAAAGCAAAAGAGCGCACTAAGAAATTGAAGTGTTATGCCACAATAAAGCTTCTGTTCAGCACGATATTACCAACGTTTTTTCTTTGCTTCATCCAACATGCATTTTGATGCACACACGTAGCAAGGAACAAACACCGTTTTCTGACGAGACGAATGTGAGAAGAGCGTGAGTCGCACAGTTTTAGAAATAGACACTGACTACTGGGAACGAGTGAAAACAGTGAGGAGCAAAAAGAAAATCGATTATTCTTGCATAGGAAATCGAATGGAAGTGAAAAGAGGCATTTAGTTAAAATGACACTGCTCTACACATACATATACAATATACACTTTACTACATAACATTTCATTGTTATGCATAAATGCAAGTAGATTCCCTCCAACCTGGATTGAATGAGAGAATGGGAAAGGGACGACTCCTTCACTCGTCAGAGTTAGCGAGCCTATTTTCCAACCAGTTTAAAAAGGAACTAGAGTTTCATTCTCTAAATATATTATGCATATATGTACTAAATATAATATATATGGTGAAGTGCTACTCCTCATCATCACCTCTTTGCCGCACACATATACTTCCTGTATACCAAGAGAATTGTCAGTGGTTCCGCGTATGTGGTTACATTGCCCTAAAGTTGTTGTTGGTTTGTTAGGTTAGAAAAAGGGAGATAGGATGATAGTCAAGAAGAAAGAAAGTTGTCCTAACTGAGCCTTGAGAAATATGAAGCTTTTTATAGAGTTTTTTTTTCGCGCTTGATGCGTGCACGTAAGGCTATATACACTATCCATCAGTAGTGGTACGTTTCATGCATGTTTGGTTGGAATCCTTCTCCCTTATTTCTGAGCTTTATTCATGATGTTCCGGTGGATCTTGAGCCCAAACGTCGTCCTCGTGGATGAAGAAAAGATTGAAATGTGCTAGCTTGCTTTCTTTTCTTTTCACTGCTTTTGTCCTCTGCTCCCAGTTATTTCCCCCGTTACCCCTAAGGTTTTCTCGAGAAATAGGAGAAAAATGTGTTTCTCTGCAAGTGGATTATAAGGAACGATTTTTCTAGTTCCGTTATGTCCTTTGCTAATGTCCACAAGGATTTGTTTGAGGCTCTACTAACAGTGACGCGGATGATGAGGGAAATCTAATAGAAATTCATATATTTGCTATGCCATGCCAAAACCTTTCCGTCTCCTTTTTCTCGTTGAAATCGGAGAGGAAGATAAAAGTGATCCGAGTAGCATTTATTACAAGTGGGATCAGAAGAATTACTGATGATTTTGATGATGATCATGATGATAGTAATAATAACAACGACGATGATGGCATATAATAATGATCATTTACACAGAAAAAGTACTATAGCCACTTGTATATCTGAAAAGATCATCTATTTTATAGGTAATCGACAAAGACGGCTGGTAAATGAAATGTGTTCTGCTTACTGTATTTTATTACATTATATTCACTCCCTCAATCACAATCATCGAATTCCAACCTCTATACTTTCTCCACTTGAGTCTATGCTTCCTTTTTAAGCTGAAAAAATCAGCGGAAATGTTGGCTACCTCGATGGTTCATTTCTTCAAACTTTTCATTTACCTATACCAGACGGGTTCTTATATGAAATTAAAAAATTGTACCGTAATTACGATATCGGTGGTACTATACGAAAACCAAAAAAACTCTTTCTAACATATACCACTACTCGGTTTCTCACTACAAAGTTTGGTATGATGTGTATGTAGTTAAGGTTAAAAAAACTGAATCACCTCCTTTATCTACACAAACTCTCGATCACGAGCTTTTGTACGGACAGCAGATGAAATCTGAAGAGCTCCTCTTCCCCGTAACTGTTTCTTTTTATGACCCTCACGATGGAATCAGTTTGGGTCCGGTCGTTCTCCTTTTTATTAAAAAAAGCAGCTTATACAACGTTGCTCCTAATACTGATTATTAAGTAATGAAACCGTCCTATAGGAATCGTTTGTATGTCTGTGTCTATCGACCATCTGACTATGTTTTTCAGCATTTTCCCTGAAAACATTGGGTGAGTTTTCTGTTTCTTTTGTCCAGAAGTTTTCTTTCCAAATTATTTTCCTCGCTAAATTATGCCAGGTATATGAAATACAACCTATTTTAGACAAAGCCAATAAAAATCAACCAAGTAATTATTGTAAAAACACAGTGGCTACAAGAACAGTTAAATAAAGGCAATGGTTGCACCACTTGGTTACTCCTATATAATAGTGCTCCTTGGTTCCTTGTTTTTCATGTTTTGTAGCTTTGCACATTTATTTTGTGTACATGTACTACAAGCATACATGTTTTATGTTATGAACTTAGACATCCCATATATGCGTGTTATATGGAACGGCTGGAGGTTTGCTGATAGCAGTTTTTTTTGGGAGAACGCCATGAGTGCACGGAAAGTGAAAGGCAAACAGGTAGTTGTAGGAGGAGTAGCACACCAATACATATCTCACATATCATTTGTTTTTAGCACTCCTTTCACTTTGCTACCAACTGTTTTATTAACTCATTTATAGCTATATAGATTTTCTTTCTTCAAACAAACCAGTACGGAGAACTCTATGCATACTTTCTCGAACATTGATCTCTCTACTATGCACAAGTGGGAGGATGTGGGATTGACAATTGGGATTGCATTATTAGTAAGGAACACCAAATCGTATTAGATTGTATATGTATGCGTAGCGTGTACCCATTCCATTTCCATTTCAAAGACCTAATACCACCATGATGATCAGGGTATGGGATTAAGCAGCGTGTTTGTTCAAATCTTTCGTAATGAGAAGTGGATAAAGTGATGAGACTATTCTCAGAGCAAAGTTTTTATTCTCATAGAACGACTTCACTTTTCATTCACTATTCTCAGAATGTCGTTTTACACACCGTAGTTTGGAGTCCTTTTTGGTAATTACTGTCAGTGAGTGGATATAGGAACCTTAACAGTCTGTAACAGTGGCTGTCAACGCCCTTCTAGCAGTGTGTATTGATCATCTGTCAAGTCATGAATTAAGTTGAACATGGCTCCAAGCATATGAATAAACATACATAACAGAGTATTGCTGAACTGTGGCATATAAGTTAGGTTACACATGAACAGAGCAGTAAATAACAAAATAGCACAGTGGGAGACTGATGAATACTTAATGAAAGACTCCGTTCTGTTTCACTGTCTGGAACAAGTTGGAGACGATGCTCCACGGTGCACAGACACATAATATGACTCTTTGTATAAAGCTCCCGTTTCACTTCATTGAGTAAAATACAGTAAATTATCTGGGCTCAGGAATGAATTAGACAGAGTTTCACTTGGCTTGCAAATGAAGCATTAGAATGAAAATTGGACTTGGGAAGAGAGGTTTTCCATGAGAGAAATAAGGTTGTAGACAAGTAAAGTAGATAGGAACTGACTTGCTCCAAAAGAATCAAAAAGCCAGTAATCCATTTCACTCTCACACACACAGAATTAAGAAAGTAATCAGCGATTCCCCGATATCATGGACTTAAGTAAGTTGTGTTCTCGTTAGCTTGACAGATCAAAATGAAATGAGCTTATCCCTTGTAGGTACAACAAGTACAAAAGACATCTCCTTTCTTCTCTCTCTCTTTCTCTCTCTGCTTTTTTGTCACAGATTGTTTTGCGTTGAAGATGGAGGAAATTGTGTAGGTACCATTTGCATGTGATGTATACACGTATGCACACACACGTTATTACTTTTTTTATGAAGGATAAATATTCTCATCTATTCCTGTCTTACGAGCACAAAA
The DNA here is from genome assembly GCA_001718145.1 of Orchesella cincta. Classification (NCBI taxonomy): domain Eukaryota; kingdom Metazoa; phylum Arthropoda; class Collembola; order Entomobryomorpha; family Orchesellidae; genus Orchesella; species Orchesella cincta. The sequence continues at coordinate 23,693 of LJIJ01002308.1, forward strand.
GTTGCCAGTATATCTTCACCTAAAAAATTGACAACTTCACAGAAGTTGGAGGAAACGCTTTGTTGTAATCTATTGAAAGATGTTCGATTGCAGACAAAAAAGGGAAACTTGGCGGCTCATGCCTATCGGTTGGGATCTTGATGTAGTTTTAAGGCAAAAATTGTACGTACACTACTGTACACTCAACTACTGACATTACACCACACCACTGTCACACCGTATCAAGATGATACTGATGATAATATTACCTGCGTATGATTGTATTAAGGGAGAAGCGTGTGGAGAGGCTTCTAGTCGTGAAAAAAATGAGAGCTTGCAGTTTTTTCTTTCTTCCAAAACTGGCAAACGGAATGAGAGGAAAGGGAAAGTCTTTTCTTGTCAGTACGAATGCAGGAAAAGATGTGTGTACTCTTCCAAAGAGAATCACTTTGTTAAAGAGAGTGGCATCATAAAGTTTGAGTGAAACAAGGAAGAAAAATTTCTTGTGTTCAGAAGTCACGTCGCCGACGACATGGGTAGAGTCTCAAATCTGATCGACATTGGAAATGAGAGGGCAACGTAGAAAATACTTTCTCTCCCACTTTCTAACTATTTCGTACAAATACATTAGAGGCAAGCGGAGACACAGAAAAGTCACACATCTTTCCTATCCTGAGATAGCCCCAGCTATATTACACGTATATAATAATATATATGTAGTATACGTTGTAGACCGACTTGACTGGCTTCATTCTTTGTGTTCAACTGTTTCTTGCGGTTATGTAGGATGGTTCTGAGGAGCTTCTTTAAGTGGAACTGAGAAAAAGCCAAGAAAAGAAGAAAGGGGACGACGACGAAGAAAGTTACTGAAACCAGGCATGCATGCATGCCGTGCCTCTCCCAACTCTCCGTACACTTCTTAGACCAGACCTGTGTGATACAATGATGGTGATGATGATAGCGACGATATTATAGCATACCACCAAAACACAATTCCACTTTAATAAGAGAGAAGAGTCTATATGTGTGTACTTTCAAATACACATCTGAAGTTTGAGAAAAGAAGAGGAAAAGGAGGAAGTAAGGAGAGCCTAAGTACAAGTTGTTGGTTGCCAGTTGGTTGGTGGCACGAGCAAAAGCAGATCCAGACAAACTAGAATCCAAAGAATCCCGTTTGTCTGCTTATCGCCGAACTGAAACTTACACTTTTTGGTAAGAAAGTACACACATATTAGACTCTTCTCTCTTAATTAAAGGTGGAATTGTGTTTTGGTGGTATTGCTATAATATCGTCGCTATCATCATCACCATCATTGTATCACACAGGTCTGCGGTCTAAGAAGTGTACGGAGAGTTGGGAGAGGCACGGCATGCAGTGCACGCCTGGTTCAGTAACTTTCCGTCGTCGTCCCCTTTCTTCTTTTCTTGGCTTTTCTCAGTTCCACTTAAAGGAAGCTCCTCAGAACCAGCCTACATAACCGCCAAGAAACAGTTGAACACAAAGAATGAAGCCAGTCAAGTCAGTCTACAACGTATACTAAACAATATATTATTATATACGTGTAATAATAGCGGGCTATCTCAGGATAGGAAAGATGTGTGACTTTTCTGTGTCTCCGCTTGCCTCTAATGTATTTGTACGAAATAGTTAGAAAGTGGGGAGAGAAAAGTATTTTTCTACGTTGCCCTCTCATTTCCAATGTCGATCAGATTTGAGACTTATTTCTACCCATGTCGTCGGCGACGTGACTTCTGAACACAAGAAATTTTTCTTCCTTGTTTCACTCAAACTTTATGATGCCACTCTCTTTAACAAAGTGATTCTCTTTTGGAAGAGTACACACATCTTTTCCTGCATTCGTACTGACAAGAAAAGACTTTCCCTTTCCTCTCATTCCGTTTGCCAGTTTTGGAAAAAAGAAAAAACTGCAAGCTCTCATTTTTTTCACGACTAGAAGCCTCTCCACACGCTTCTCCCTTAATACAATCATACGCAGGTAATATTATCATCAGTATCATCTTGATACGGTGTGACAGTGGTGTGGTGTAATGTCAGTAGTTGGTGTACAGTAGTGTACGTACAATTTTTGCCTTAAAACTACATCAAGATCCCAACCGATAGGCATGAGCCGCCAAGTTTCCCTTTTTTGTCTGGAATCGAACATCTTTCAATAGATTACAACAAAGCGTTTCCTCCAACTTCTGTGAAGTTGTCAATTTTTTAGGTGAAGATATACTGGCAACTTTTGTGCTCGTAGACAGGAATAGATGAGAATATTTATCCTTCATAAAAAAAGTAATAACGTGTGTGTGCATACGTGTATACATCACATGCAAATGGTACCTACACAATTTCCTCCATCTTCAACGCAAAACAATCTGTGACAAAAAGCAGAGAGAGAGAGAGAGAGAGAGAGGAAAGAAAGGAGATGTCTTTTGTACTCTTGCTACCTACAAGCGGATAAGCTCATTTCATTTGATCTGTCAAGCTAACGAGAACACAACTTACTTAAGTCCATGATATCGGGAATCGCTGATTACTTTCTTAAATTCTGTGTGTGTGAGAGCTGAAATGGATTACTGGCTTTTTGATTCTTTTGGAGCAAGTCAGTTCCTATCAACTTTACTTGTCTACAACCTTATTTCTCTCATGGAAAACCTCTCTTCCCAAGTACAATTTTCATTCTAATGCTTTCATTTGCAAGCCAAGTGAAACTCTGTCTAATTCATTCCTGAGCCAGATAATTTACTGTATTTTACTCAATTGAAGTGAAACGGGAGCTTTATACAAAGAGTCATATTATGTGTCTGTGCACCGTGGAACATCGTCTCCAACTTGTTCCAGACAGTGAAAACAGAACGGAGTCTTTCATTAAAAGTATTCATCAGTCTCCCACTGTGCTATTTTGTTATTACTGCTCTGTTCATGTGTAACTAACTTATAAATTGCCACAGTTCAGCAATACTCTGTTATGTATGTTTATTCATATGCTTGGAGCCATGTTCAACTTAATTCATGACTTGACAGATGATCAATACACACTGCTAGAAGGGCGTTGACAGCCACTGTTACAGACTGCTTAAGGTTCTATATCCACTCACTGACAGTAATTACCAAAAAGGACTCCAAACTACGGTGTGTAAAACGATCATTCTGAGAATAGTGAATGAAAAGTGAAGTCGTTCTATGAGGAATAAAAACTTTGCTCTGAGAATAGTTCTCATCACTTTATTCCACTTCTCATTACAAAAGATTTGAACAAAACACGCTGCTTAATCCCATCCCCTGATCATCATGGTGGTATTAGGCTCTTTGAAATGGAAATGGAATGGGTACACGCTACGCATACATATACAATCTAATACGATTTGGTGTTCCTTACTAATAATGCAATTCCAATTGTCAATCCCACATCCTCCCACTTGTGCATAGTAGAGAGATCAATGTTCGAGAAAGTATTGCATAGAGTTCTCCGTACTGGTTTGTTTGAAGAAAGAAAATCTATATAGGCTATAAATGAGTTAATAAAACAGTTGGGTAGGCAAAGTGAAAGGAAGCTGCTTAAAAACAAATGATATGTGAGATATGTATTGGTGTGCGACTCCTCCTACAACTACCTGTTTGCCTTTCACTTTCCGTGCACTCATGGCGTTCTCCAAAAAAAAACTAGCTTATCAAGCAAACCTCCAGCCGTTCCATATAACACGCATATATAGAGAATATCTCAGTTCATAACAATAAAAACATGTATGCTTGTAGTACATGTACACAAAATAAATGTGCAAAGCTACAAAACATGAAAACAAGGAACCAAGGAGTACTATTATATAGGAGTAAACCAAGTGGTGCAACCCTTTTTTAATCCATTTTCATTGCAAACATATGAAACTAAATTTTTAGAATTTAAATTTAACTGTTCTTGTAGCCACTGTGTTTTTACAATAATTACTTGGTTGATTTTTATTTGGTTTTGTCTAAAATAAGTTGTATTTCATATACCTGGCATAATTTAGCGAGGAAATAATTTGGAATTGAAAACTTCTGGACAAAGAAACAGAAAACTCACCCAATGTGTTTTAGGGAAAATGCTGAAAAAAGAGTCAATGGTCGATAGACACAGACATAACAAAACGATTCCTATAGGACGGTTTCATTACTTAATAAACGCCGACAATCCGAGATGTAGCGATGTACCTTTAGCGGGATGTAAATTTGCGGCTTAAAAAACGTGTCATAAGTGAAATCCTCAATGGACTAGCTTTCGAATGATATATCACACCCTAAGTGTGTCATTTGAAAGTGCATGACCTTTGACCTCGGTTCGAAATTTCCGATTTCAATTTGTAGTGCATATTTATAATCAGCACTGCAGTAGCTTTCAAATGGTGTATCATAAGCTAGTTATCGTGACCTTTGACCCTGTTCGGAAGCTCTGATTTGAATTTGCAGTGCATATTCATCATCAGTACAGCAATACCTTTCGAATGATATATCATAAGCTATAATGGTCATTTGGAACATTAATCGTGACCTTTGACCCTGTTCGAAACCTCTGATTTGAATTTGCAATGCATATTCATCATCAGCACAGCAATACCTTTCGAATGATATATCATAAGCTATAATGGTCATTTGGAACATTAATCGTGACCTTTGACCCTGTTCGGAACGTCTGATTTGAATTTGCGATGCATTTTCATCATCAGTAGAGCAATACCTTTCGAATGATGTATCATAAGCTATATTGTGACGCTTATCAATTTTAGTTGCGCTTATCATTTGACCCTGTTCCCGTGACCCCAGATAAAAATATAAATTAGAAAAGCATTGAAACTTATATATAGAGATTGGTGAAGAAAGAATTTAAAAGTTAACAAAAAGGTAGAAAGTGATGAGGTGAAAGAAGAAGAAGGAACGAACGAGAGAAGGAACGAAGGAAGA
>LJIJ01002309.1:0-28598 GCA_001718145.1 Orchesella cincta
TTTCTCTCGCTCGCATCTCTGTTGGCGCATTTTTCTCTATATATATTATATATCCAGACTGGCATCCTGGAATGAAGTACTACTCCTATCCATTTTGATGGTTTGGATGGATGAATTGCAGTGGAAAGGGAGTAAGACATTTTTTTCTTTTCTTTGGCTGGCCTTTCCATTTTTGGGCCTGGTGATCTTCTCCCACTGCAATGCAATAGGAAAGAATGCAGTATTGTCACTGTCACTTTGGAGTTGTCGTCGTTCCGCTGTCTTTTCAAATATTCAGCAGAGTGTTCGTATTCTTTGTTTCTGGGGTTTACTGTGGAAAAGAATATGAATAAGGCCCTGGTTTGGATATGAGTAGGAGTCCGAATTACAATGGATGCTCAAAATGCCACGTTTTAATACTCTCGCTTTCCATTTCATACACTTGGCACATCTTTCCGCTACCTGCCAAACTGTGCCTGGGCCCTTTTATTCCTTTTTCTTTGGTTGTTTGTTCGCTTAAGGAAATTGGAAAAATGGATGATGGGGTAATGGATGGGATGTGAAAAGTGGAGAGGCCTCAGGAAATGACGCATTAGCTGAAATGGTCCAAGTGTTAGTGGTGGGCGGTGAAGCATGATTGAGATGACAGTTCAAATTTGCGGTAAAAATTACCCGAAGAAAGTAAACTTTTTCTTGAAATTGTCTTGTCATGCTGTCCGTTATTTAACCTTTCGTTGTCTTCCAAGAAGCCCAGATGGATAAAGAAAACAAGCATGTATACGGGGAAAGTTATAATAGTCAGGTTTTGGTTTTATGAGAAGCGGATTCAGGCAAGAGTGTATCACTATCATGATGTCCATACGACATAAAATATTATAATACAATACCGCATAGATTAACAACTTTTTCGTTTTCGCCTGGTCTTCTCATACAGTGTAATGGAAGAAGAAAATCCGGTTGTTATTGAGCAGGACTTCATCACCGGTCCATGACGACTATGATAACTATTGGAGGAGTTTTCCAGCAAGAGAGAGGCAGCAATAAACCGCGTATGGGTGTAAGGCAGGAAGGGTTTTAAGGGATTCTGGCTTCATATTAACCGACAAATTGTACTTGTTTTGCATCAAATACAGTGTTTGTGATAGTTTATGCGTTTACAATGAACGCATGAATGTCAGTCTGCTGTGACACGCTACATTCCTGTGGGTGGCACGGCATACTGTATGCAGCTGCTTATCTTGCTGGAGAACTCCTCGATGGTTTATCAATAGTCGTCAATGGACTGGGTAAGAAATCTGTCCAATAACAACCTCTTTTTTTTGAAGTAACTAACACTTTGATGTGACCAAAATGCAACTTTGCTTGTCCTATCTTGATGTATTATATATTTTAAGCAGTGCTTGATTCATTCATAACCAAATCGTGTACAGGTATACGAGCTGGAACCTCTTGCTGCAACATTATATCCTGACTATGGAATTTTACTTCAAATTTTCAATCTGTTTGACAAATCGTCCATTAGCTTAAGGACTGGACTGAAAATATCCCCCATGTAATGAATGATTTCTCTTTGCCCGAAAGGTTAAGAATCTCCAGGTTATCGATATGATTTATTTTCTCCAGACTCCTCCTTTACCTTAAGCCAATTTAACTTTCACCTGAAGGGAGAACCAACAAACAAGCACAGAATTTTCATAAGCATCTTGTAGCTTTTCATATAAAATAAGGTAATAATTCCATCTTGATGCATGAATGCACACTTCTTCCCCGCTTTCACCTTGGGTTATAGCTGCTACCTGTGATGAAATTTTTCAGAATAATAAATTTCTCATCCTATTCTTCTGGAAAATCCTTCCTGAATTAACTCAAGTGGAAAAGAATCACATGAGAAAGCGTTCCACAATTTTGTCTTCTGTGAATTACACTTGGGTACGTATTACCCAATGTGGTTGTGTTATGTAATACCCTTTTACAAGTGACTAGTCTCCGTAAAGTAAACGGAAGTACTGAGCTGGAAGCTAAAACTCTGCCCGAAGCCGAACAGCTACTCTTCCCTCTGACACAAAGCGCGCCAAGAAATTTAGTGCAAAAAATGTAAATGTAATGCAGATTCGCTTTCCAAAGAAAGATGCATGGTACACTACTGAAACTGGAAGAACGAATCTGAAATCTTCTAGTGAAAGTTACAATTTCGCCCTCAGGAAGTAAATTATGTTAACAAAACGATGATATGAAACTGAACATGCTATATGTGCACAAAGAATGGGTTAAATGCCATAATGATTGAAGGAAAACAAATAAGATAAATTTTTGACAATTTTTTGATAAATTGTAACGCCAGTATATATCTGCATAAATGTCATATTGATTTGTAAAATATTAGATAACTAATTCTAGCGTTAACTTGCGTTTATTACAGCCAACGCTACTGCATTTTTAAAGCGGTGATTGACCGGACGGCTTTATCTGACCTTGTCCCTCTTGTAGTTTCACCTGTAAGTTGCCTGATGATGATAACTTGCTGTTGGAGTAAACAGTTGTGTACCGAAATTCTTGGATTTTTTCTTTGATGCGAATAACATACGAACAGCATTTGGTGTTTGGTTGTCGGCTCAGTTTCTTCCTGATGCGTTTTGAAAGGCGTGTGTGTGGGTGTGCTGTTAAAAATTGATTATTTTTTACAGTTTGATCAGATAATTAAATCACGGTGGTCGTTGGTCGAGATCGGTTGTGCGTTGGAACGGGCGCTTAATCAGGTTATGTCAACGTAGTGTTAAGGGTAACCATAATTTTATTTGTCTCTAATTGTAAACAACAAGGAATGGGTATCTTTAAAATCTGTAGGTATTTGTCAACTTTTTGTGTGTTTGCATTATTATCAAAATTCCAATATGACAGGTGCATAATCTGATTTATAGGAGACCAGATGTTTTTTAATCTGTGTCAATTGTCATCGTAGAGTTTTGTACATGTTTTTGCATTTGAAGTAGGCAGGTCACAGGTATAGCAGTTGATGATAGTATTGTTGTTGTGACGTTTTAATGACCATTATATTAATTATTTATGTAATGATTGATTTATATGGACAGTGAGAGAGAATCAGCCCTAAGTCTGTATTGGTGTTGAAAGGTCAAAGGCAAAACAATCTCAAGATGCCTGTGGAAGCTGGAAGTGGGTCATTGAAGCAGAGTTCTGCAAAAAATGAATTCATCGTTGGAGGTAGATACCGACTTGTACGAAAGATCGGGTCGGGCTCCTTTGGTGACATTTATCTCGGATCAACGTGACCAACGGTGAAGAAGTTGCTGTGAAATTGGAGGCTGCAAAAGCTCGTCATCCTCAGCTTTCTGTATGAGAGCAAGTTGTACAAGATTCTCCAAGGTGGGATAGGGATTCCCCACATCCGCTGGTATGGAACGGAACGGGACTACAACGTGATCGTTATGGATTTACTGGGCCCTTCAATTGAAGACTTGTTTAACTTTTGTTCGAGAAGTTTACCATCAAGACAGTGCTCATGCTTGCTGACCAGATGATTGCGTCTGGAGTATGTGCATACAAAGAGCTTCATTCATCGGGACATTAAACCGGATAATTTCCTCATGGGAATCGGACGCCATTGTAATAAGGTAATAGCCAGGACACTATTAATAGATAACCTATTAGTTTATTGACCAGGCACTGAATGGATGTATAAAGTAAGCTGTTTCACAATTTTCAGCTGTACATCATTGATTTTGGACTTGCCAAGAAATACCGAGATTCCCGAACTCGTCATCACATTCCGTACAGGGAGGATAAGAATCTAACTGGAACCGCTCGTTATGCATCAATCAACGCTCATCTTGGGATAGAGCAAAGTCGACGGGACGACATGGAGTCGTTGGGCTACGTTCTCATGTATTTATTAAGGGGCATTCTTCCATGGCAAGGACTCAAAGCAGCTACAAAGAAGCAAAAGTACGAGAAGATCAGTGAGAAGAAAATGAGTACGCCCGTTGAAGTGCTTTGTAAGGGATATCCAGCGGAATTCTCAATGTATCTGAGCTACTGTCGCGGCTTACGATTTGAAGAAGTTCCAGACTACATTTATTTACGGCAACTCTTCCGCATCCTGTTTCGAACTCTGGCATACAATTACGATTATACGTTTGACTGGACACTCCTCAACAAAAGGCTGCTCAAGCGGCGGCTGCCGTCAGCTCTGGAGGAAGTGTGTGCTCAACAGCGGGGGGCTGGAACGGCCAAAGTGAGAAGTGTCGCTCGGCGTCTCGATTTAGGACCTTGATCAGCTTCTCGTATAGGGGGGTTCTACGTAGGGGTGCTTATTTCACCTCTATATTTAAGATGAGGAAGAATAGGAGTTGGATGACGGTAGATGTGATAGCTGATTATTAGCCGGGAGCCATGCCGTGTACTCGGAAGTACACTATAAAAGAGGTGAAACGTCTAAAAGTTGAATTGATGTATTTGTTGCAGATCGCTTTGTTTTTGTCGCCGAGTGCATAATATTGTTTCTATGGAGAGTCAGCTTATTTATGAGAATGTCAACTGTTTCATAGCGTGGGATCGTGTTTGATGGTAAATCTAGTAGGGATGCAGAGATGGAAAGGTTGCTCGGAGCTCAGTCCCATCCGGCTTTCCGGATGAGTTGGGTAGGAGTTAAGGGCAGAAGTTGAAGCTGTTGAGGTATGATCGATATTGATACGACTTTTCCTAATGAAGCGTCTCTCTTGAATGAGTGAGGATCGAATTACAAGAAGCATTACGCTAGAGCGTGTATGAAACAATACATGCGTTATAGAGTTGGATACTATATGAAGTAGGACTGGCCCAAAGACGCGGGATAAGTTCTAGGCATAAACGAATGCTCAACAAACTAAAAGCTGGAAAACTAGCGCGGTTGAGCCGGTCATGCATTGTATCTCACATATTTTTGTTTTTTGAGGTTTTAAAGGTACAAGGGAAAACGGCATATAGTCATATTCAGGAATCCATCGCATGAAAATCAAAGCTTACTATGGACAAGCTGTGTGCCACAGATATGCATAAACTGAGGTACAAGGGAGATAAGCTAGAAATTAAGGACGTTTGAATAATATGCAAAACTATCCAGTGTCTCCTCCGATGTAATATTCTCTCAAGTTGCTGCTTCTTTTTCTTTGCGCGAACAAGTGAACATCCACATAGCTTGAGCTTGAACGAACCAACCCAACATTTGAACATTCATAATGGAAGAGACATATAAAAATGCATGTAGGGTGCATTTGAATAGACTAAGCTAAGCTAATCAATCACATCCCAATACCCGATGACGCTTAGCGAAATGTAAAACACAAATGAACCAGAATCGAGCTTGCAATCATTTCATCATTTTCCTTTCTTTTTCCTATCAACTTATCCCTCTCGAATGGAAAACACACAGTTCAATGCTGAGTGGACCTCCCATCGTCTCGTGAAAACCTATTTTTGAGGTAAGAATGAAGGGATTTTGCGTGTTTTGCATAATTTGTTTGCAAATGCAAATCCAAAATATTTTGGTTGCGAGACGCGCTCAGACTTTTATGATGCAGATAAAGTGACTAATGACATCATATTTTCGATTCCTTTTCGTAACAGTGAAAACGTAAACCATTCTATTTCTTGAAGATCGAGTTGTCGTAAACTGTTTTGATGAAGAGAGGCACAGCTGCACGGGAACTGCAATTGTATTAGGAATAGGAATTTAGGAGTTTAGAAATCACAGAAAAGTAATCCAATCAGATTGTTATTAGTATGGATCATTCAATTTGTTGTGGCTTTATTGATGGAGTGGAAGTGTTTCAATAATCATTGTTTGTTATTACATTACTTTTCAGGTGTGTTGACTGAACAATGGCTCTTCAACTAGGGAATTTCAGTGACTCTAACAGATTGTTGGGTACTGTTATTGCTGGAAAGTTCCGACTTACTCGACGACTTGGTGCTGGATCTTTCGGGGAAATCTATCTGGGCGTCATTATTACTTCTGGTGAAGAAGTTGCGGTGAAGGTAGAATCTAAAAGGGCACGCTACCCCCAACTTGAGTACGAGAGCAAGTTATACGCAATGCTCCAAGGGGGCATTGGAGTACCCCGTATCAAATGGTATGGAGAGGCAGGTGATAATCATCGGGCACTTGTGATGGACCTTTTGGGACACTCACTGGAAGAACTTTTTAACTTGTGTGGTCGTCTTTTCACCTGCAAGACTGTGCTCATGCTGGCAGACCAGATGCTGGCCAGGATTGAGTATGTTCACACTAAGAATTTTGTGCACCGGGATATCAAGCCAGATAATTTCCTTATCGGTCGTGGACGATTTGTGGACAAAGTAATAATAATGTTTAGTTCATGGTGCTACTGTGTTTTTAGACGAATTATGATCATATTCATGTATGTCAATTTTTATGTTACTCTTAATAGGTATATCTCATCGATTTTGGCCTAGCGAAAAAATTCCGTGATTCTAGAACACGAGCTCATGCTCCGTACAAAGAAGGCAAAAATTTGACTGGCACTGCTCGTTATGCATCGCGTAATTCTCATTTGGGAGTAGAGCAGAGTCGTCGTGATGACCTGGAATCCATTGGGTACGTCTTGGTCTATTTCCTGAAAGGGTCTTTACCATGGCAGGGTCTTCGTGCAGGAACCAAGAAGCAGAAGTATGATCGAATTAAAGAATCGAAGATGAGCACATCCATCGAATCGTTGTGCAAGGATCTTCGCCCCGAATTTGTGACGTTTATCAAAATGTGTCAGGAGATGCGATATGATGAAGTTCCGGACTACCTGTATATGCGTCGCATGTTCCGGCTTGCGTTCAGAGCTCAGGGCTACCAGTATGATTATGATTTTGATTGGAAACCGTTTTTCCCGAAAGCAGAAGCAAATTAATTTTTTCGGTTAAATGTATGTTATATAACAAATATATTGGCTACTAGTTGAAAAGTTTCTTAAATAATATAGTAGTTTAGCTCATTTTTCTTTCTTCGGTTCATGTGTAGGCTCAATAATTAGGCAAGCTTGTCAAAAAAATTTAAATTACTGTTCACTTGAACTAACTAACTTGATTGATTTATTAATATATACTAGTATTGTAGTAGATTTAAATTCGTAAGTATTCATCAATATATTGTAAGTTTAAGTTGTAGAGTGTGTAAAGTTGAGCAGAACCTATGTGAATGATGTTATATGTAAACTGATGGATTAATATTGCTGTGACGTTCTTATTATAATCTATAAAAATTGCTAAAAGTGGGCTTATTTCCTTTGTCTATTATTATCCTAAACATTCAACTCAAAAATGTTTCATGAATAGTCTACCGATGACTGACTACTGATAGAACGTAGGTCTAATCTAGAAATCCAATTATTCATTTCATAAAATCAGTTTTTTAGTGCATCCTAAAGTCAGATTTTCCCAGACACTTGCTGACATGAAATAATATAACGTGCATTCCATTCGTATGTGTATAGTAGTTAGGTTTGACGGTTTTCCAGCTACCTGTGGGTGCTGGGTACGTTATTATCTCCCGTCATATGTCATACTTATGATCTCACTGGTTGGTAGATACATGGAAGAAGGAACCATTAAAATTATGACTTTATGCTGTGATATGTGATGATATGACGAGCATCATAACGTGAGCTACATACATCATCATAACGCTCATCCCACATTTTTCTCACTTCATCTATCCTTTCACTTCCGCCCATGTGGAGCACAGCATAAAATGTACGTTGGGACTCAGATAAGTAGATCATTTGCCAACCCTTTTTTTACGAATTCCATTCACATCACCACGAAGGAGGAAAAAAGGAATGACGGGAAAAGGGGAATAAAAGTGGGACGACGAAAGACGAAGCAGAGTTCTGAATAAAGAAAGGAAAAAGCTATACTTTTTCACAACTTTGAGCTTCATATTGTTGCTGTTTTCTCTTTCTTCGTCCCAAGTGACTCCCTTGCTCATATCCCTTCACATTTTTAGTAAGAAAAATCTCTTATTCTATATGATACACCTATAGGTATGTAGGAACAGCCTATACCGTATAGGTACGTATTGGTCTACAATACTTCTTAACCAAAACTGGTTATTGGAGCAACAGAATGAAAATGAAGAAAGCAAAACGATAAAAAAAGATACAGCAGAGAAAGGCCCCATGGCACTTTTTTCTGCTTGTGTTGCTCCCAACATATTTTAGAGGATGTGGACAGTAGTCAAACCGAAGAGAAAACTGTGTTTCTTGTCTGACTTTGCAACATTTTGTTGTTCTCTCCCCCAAGCCGTGCTAGTTCGTATGTATTTATGTTTTGTGTTGTGTATGTGTGTGTGCGGTGGTGGTGAAACAGGTCCCGAGGAAATGAAAGAGACAAAAGAAAGGGGAAAAGTTTCCATCCACCAGTTTCTCGCATAATACATACGTATATTCCCCTTTCATCGAGTTACATTTCGCATCAAGACAAATTCATACGAAAGAAAGAACTTGTAAAATGGCCAATGTGGGACTGCAGACTGAGCAGTATAATGTGTATAGAGCATAAGCCGTTCTTAGCATGATGATCCCCATCATCACATAATATAGGAAAGACAAAAGCTTTTATTTTTTCCTTTCGAGGAGAAAGAAATATCCCTAAAAACGAATTTACTACTCAGCAAGAATATTTTCCTTTTGCTTTGTCTACTTCTGGTTCCTATAAGCACGTGTCTGGCGAAAGCTGTGAGGTGGAAGGAGGGCATGCTGTGCTTACTAATTTGTTTCTTTTTTGCTTTCTCCTCCACTATATAAGTACGTGATATAGAGGCTAATGCTTCTATTGGCTATATTTAGTTTTTTTGGAGAATTAATGCAATTAAAGGTAATATTGTAATAGCATTTAGTACTAGAAGAAAGCAGTTTAAGAGGAGGAAAAAAGTTTTCTTTTTTTTACTTTCACACTCACCTTGGTTCCTTCCACGCTGATAATGCGGTAGAGAGCCCGCGAGGAGTCGTAAAAGAATGAGACTGGGACGGCAGTAGAGCTCGCAGATACCCACGACCTTTTGGTCATTGGATCGATGTGAAATACGTGGGCTTTGCAAGTAAATATTGGCTGCTCCCTGTGTCAATAAAAGGAAAGAAAAGAGCAAAATTAAGTTTTAATGTACATTTGGCAAGTTCACTTCAGCACGACACTTTGCTGCACAAATACATCATCAAATCATGAATGAGTCATTGTTCACCACAAATTACAAAACAATGGCAAATAAACCGGAAGTTGGTGTTTGGCTACAAAAATGGGAAGTTATGAGAAGTGCAATCTTGGAAGGTTCAAACCAAATGGTACATGTTCTCCAATGAACATTATGATATTTACCCAGCTTTTGGAACGCATTTCCTTTTTATAGTACGTATGTACGAAGGCACAATCGAGATCAGATCAGAAGTGGCGTGGCACAAACAAGGTACAAGTACATATATGGAAAGGGATGGGGCTGAATCGGGTAGAAATAATAAATATATTCCGAGTTGACTGACTGAAATCTAAATCTTGTCAGATTGTTTGTACAAGTGCGCATTTAGTATTTGAGAAAGAAAAGCTGAAAGTGGATTGTCGAGTAGTATGATAGTGATCGATATTACCTCAGTCAGCATTACAGTTTTTGACATGAGTGAAAGTTGAATATATGATGTAATTACGCTGCAAAGCAATAATATGATGTGATGTGATGCGAATATAATGTTTGTTTGTTGGTTTCTCCTGTTTTGAACAGTTCAAGCTTGTATATTTACCATATCATCATCATGAACGATATGGATATCCATGAGAGAGTTAAGTGTACACAGCACAGACATGTTCTATTGTGGAAGGTTGAAGTTCTAGAGAGACATATGAAGGGTTACAATGCGATCAATGAAACATCCAGTCAGATTGGAAATGAAATGCTGTTTTGAATATTTTATTACATTTAGTTACACATGACATGTATCCATAATACGAATAAATCTTTGTCGCAAGCACAACTTTAAGCAAAACTGATTCGAAATATAGGATTAGACAACATGAAATATCAAGGCTTTCCTAGAACCCATAAGAAGATTAAAACAGGAAAGTTCATTGATTGGTTGGTTCGTAAGAATACTGATCATTTCAAACCTTATAATAGTTTGTGAGTTGATTGTTAAATTATATTTTGTCATTTTAAGAAGGATTTACCAATGAGTGGTGAATAGGAAGGAATTTTATCAGGACAAAGATGATGATTCAAGTGGAACACAAAGCTAAGAAAATGCAATTTATTGCAGCGCAGTATTTATAAAAGGTTATAGGCAGTTTGAGTAATTTAGAAAAGCCGTGAGTTAAATAGGAAAGGATGTTTTCCCTGATTGTCAATGATTTCAAATCACGTCCATTCGCTGAAATACAAGTGAATGCAGATCATTGATAATGCAATCTCGTCAGTTTTTCATGCCCCTTGTGTACACTTTAAAAAATTTCACCCCTTGTTCTTTCCAATGAATAAATCGACTCGCGTTTTCTTTGTTTCCGACTCTGTGGATATGACATGGACTTCTTGTTGCATTTTGTACCATGGACTTTCCGTATACTATATAGTTTTGGGACTTGAATGCAATCAAGTCACACAACCATCAAAGATGCAGTTACAGTCCCAAGAGACGGGGAAATTGAGATATGAGCTACATCACATTTTGAGACATTATTTTCTACAAGAAACCCTCGCTCAAAACTCTTTGGGAGAAAAGTTTTCCTCTGAAATTTCGGCAGATTTTAAAAAATTTCCAAAACATCAAAGCAAGAATTTCATATTTGGATGAATGAATGAAGCTCAAAAGTGTTGATGTTGAAGCTTGGGATGCGATGAGCTCATTTAGTCTTAAATAAGCTAGCTTTTCATTTTCCTATGACCATCAGCTTAAAACGTTTTCGTTTTGTTTCTCAAAACCAAAGCAAGAAATAAAGGCAATTCACATTCCATCCTTTTCTTTTCCAAACTACACCATCATTTAGTCCGGCCGTTATCTCATTTTACTTTCAGACCATTTACAAAAGAAATACGTCCGGTTCTAGAACTATTTAGTATTATCCTTGTGCCATACTCATACGTGAAGACATACGCTCATTCCATATCATATCACATATTAGCTTCACTTCATTTTTGGGAGTCGAAGAAAAAAGGGGGAAAAGTCAAGGAAAATTGTACGGCCCCACACATATACCCTAATGTGCTAGGCAATTGCTCTACTTTTTTCCACTTTCTCCCTTCCAGTTCAACAAATGGCTAATCAAGACAAATGTGGTTCGTAAATTGTGGGATATATATATATATATCCAAGGGAAATAAGATGGTCATCGTTCTCCTTTTTTCCATTTCTTTTCCTCAATCCTCCTCTCTCCTTTAGTGGAACGAGAGCTAAAAGACTTTTTATCTTGCAGCAAAGGGATAGAGAGAAAAGCAGACGCAAACTTGAGAGATACGTTTTCCACTCTTTTCAACACTCCCAATGCCGAGTCCCTTTTCTAAGGCCACACACATATGTGCTACGCATGGATATATCTACATGAATTCATGAATTTAAGAATTGCCCAAGAGATACCCCATTCCATCAAGGAGGAACGAGAAGGAGCAATCCCATTTTCCTTACATATATTAAACGAAATGCACGTGGGATATGAGAAAATATATCTAAGAAGGTATGCCTCATGGACTTTTTATGCACATTGCATCATCGTTATCATTACCATCCGCATCCCTATATTTCTGCAACCGTACCGGATGGATGCTAACTGCCTCATTGCGTTTCCTATTGAATTTCATGTTTACCTCTTTTCCTCCTATATGCATAAATATCTGAGTGTTTTTCACGGGACTGCCGGCTGCCCATCATCAGAAAAATCTTGAGTCATTCCTGAAGAAAAGTAAAAAGTGCAACATTTTCTGGTTCCCATTCCGCATGAATCCTATTTACCAAAATGCTCTTCTCAAGAATATGATGAACAAGTATAAATTGGGAGGATACCACGGACACATACACCATCACATCCTGAAAATTTAGTACTTTGGTTCTATGGACTGTGGAAAATGGCACGAAAAGGTTTTCCATTTCATTCCATGATCGCCATCCACCATATCCAGTGCTCAGTTTCACTTATTCTCATTTGCTGTCCTCCATTATTTCATCCCACTATATTTTTTTTGGATACACACACATACATGGCCCATCAACACAGCTTACACATCCTTTGCTAAGCCTTTTTTTGGAAAGGGAAAAATGAACTTGGAGAAAGACAAGGAAGGTATACGTGTGTACATTTCTAAATGTTTTTTGAGGAAAACCGGATGTGCTTAGGGTACCAGATTAGTTTTTCTCTGCTCCTCATGTTCTCCTTCTTCTAACCATTTCTTGAAAGGAAGAGAGAGCTCCGAAATTCATTCATTCACTCACACAATCACAATTTGAGTCAGTGTCGGCACCACCATCAACCCTTTTTCTTTGGAGTATACTTACACTTTTACTCTTCTGAGCAAGCAAACTTGAGTTTTAAGTTAGTTAAGGATAAGAGAGAGAGAGAGGAAAAGTATCAAAATGATCGTCATGATCATCAGGGTAATTAGCAGTAACAGGCTATGTATTACCATTATTAGTGAGACTTTATATATTAGAGCTTTTCTTTCTCCTATCCTGGTCGGCTCCCCTTTCACTACGAAAGGAATAAATTGGTCGAGACTAGAGAAACTGGAACTTCCAGTAGTATTTACTAGTTTACGCCGGCCCTCTCATTTCCACTCGTTATCTTCCCCTTCCAATTGTGCTTTTTATGGGTGATGTGACTGGATGTGAGAGAACTAAAACGGTAATCCTTTGTTGGCTTAATGGAAGCAAGTTTGTAACATCAAAACAATCTTATTTACATCTTTACCAAAGTTCCCTATCCATTCTCAATGTCACTCTTTTAGATACCCATTTTCCACCAAGTTTGAGCTGGAAATGGGATCCTAAACAGTTTTTAGCAACTTTTCCAAAGACAGGCAGGACTACATTATGGGAGCGGCGAGTGTAGGAAAAAGTGTCATAATTTAATTGTCTTAAAATGGTGCGATATGCAAATTAACGGTACTTTACGTTGAATAAAATTGACATTTGACGGCAACTTCGTATTTCTCCTTTTTGGAGGCTTTCCTTCCAACCATCCTTTCCTGTATTTTGGGGTACATTTCAGCTTTTTTTAAACTCGTGTCTGTTTTTAAATCTAATTATCGCTCATCTCCTTCTTTTTACTTTTTGACTCTCATCTCCCACTCTGCTAAACTTGTTCTGAGTGCAGTTGTCTGTTCCTTGTAAAAGGGATTTCCACAACCGACATAATATATTTTAAGGTTGATGGCTTCTAATGTGATAAGAGAAGCAGTGTAAAGCACTTTTAAGGCATTCTTGTACACAAAAAACATTTTAGCGTTTTACTAGCATGATAATAATACACGCGTGCGGTACGGTATGCTCTCTTGCTGCTCTTCACATCACAACACACAACATTATCATAATCATATCAGAACGAGCGAGTGGAGAGCAAAGAAACAGGGATTTTGGGTTCTGGATGGTAATGGAAGATAAAAATATTACGCATTGCGTGTCTTTTTTCCGTTTTATGATATGAAATCAGGATTTTTATCTTCACAGTTCGCACACAATACTCCAGCTGGGTTTGTGTGTGTGTGTGTGTTGTTTAGCTGATTTTGTTTGGGGGAATTGTTCGTGAATTATGAATGATAAAAGGCATTTGTGGCAGCCAGCAGTTAAAACAAGTACTTTCGCCTCCACAAAGAAATGCTTTCTTATGTAAATTCACAACCCAAAACCAACTTCCGCAACGCCGGCAAAATCCCAAAGAGGAATAGGGAATCAAGATTCGGGCTAGAAGCAGCACAGAGAACCTTTTTAAAATGCCATTAGCTGCAAGGCGCTTCCTCTAAAATTGCAATACATTTCCCATGGTCATTCTTTCCGCTTTCCTTTTTGAATTTGCTGGAAACGTTCTATAAGTATGTACATATATGGGATACTTGAAGTAGCCACAAAATTGTAATGCCTGTTTAATTACAATAAATCACATTTTTCAAAAGAAATGCATTACCAGAAGGCTAGACTAAGGAGGCATGTTGGTTCCTGCCTTTCTAGCATCTTGATATGCGGCTTAAATTCCGTTTTTTTGTGTGAATAAAGTATAAATGATCTTGAACAGAACTATAGTATTACGCAAGTATTTTTCTTACTGCAGTAAGCAGCAGTGCAGTGATTTTGTTTGAGTGTTATTGAGTACACTTTGAGAAGATTTATGTAACCACACGTCAAAGAGTATGTTGCGGACAGAGCAGATTTATTCACTTTAGAAAAATTATGCAGTCTGGAAACTGTATATGTGTATAGCTTTTTTAGGGTGTAATTGATGGCGCATGCTATGATTACCTTTTTAAGTAGACACGATTATTTGCGATTTATTTCATGAAAAAATGTAAACTGAGCATCAGATAGGGAGCTAATGTGGAAAAACTTTTTGCAACAATAAATTCCTTTTTGTGCCATGTTCCTGAGCATGTAATTACACTTTCCTTCAGTGAACAGAAAACAGAATCGATTGTTTTCTATTTTATAGTAAGGGTCCATGTTTATCAACTCGAAAATGTATGGAAAAACAGTTGAAATCAACCAACCACGTATAAATACATACATAGTTTATGTGCATGGTTATTTGGTTTGGTAAAACTGCTCGTTCGTACTGCATTTCCCTTTCCTTTAGTTTTCTGACAGATTTATGGGAAGTTTGCGAATTATTGTTGGTGTTTGCAACTGAAACGAAATGTATTGTTTGTTTGTTCCTTGTGCCATTAATGATGCTTCAGATTACTTTGCTTCCATCCAAAACCCATATAAGCTTGATGAAGGAGAGAAAGGCTAATGGGGGAGAGGGGAAATAATTTCGTTTCTGTGTCAGTGGGTAAAGCGCAAGTTCAAAAGTCCAAAAGGCATTTTTCGAGTACATGAAAGTTGCATTTAGTAATGAAAATACATACTATATACCTTTCCAAAGAGAAAGTTGTATAAACGGCAAATCCACTTGAAAATTCTTTTCCACTTTGTTTACAGAAAATTACTAATGTGAAAAAAGAGGCTCTTAAGTACATTGTTAATGAGTGTAAGGCGAAAAATACTTTTCATGCCTTTGCTTTTTTAATTTCTTATTAGCTTCTTATAAAATACAAGTTCAGCTTATGGCTATATAGGTTTTATACAAAGATTCTAATCAGAATCATTACAAACATGCATGAGTAATTCCGGGCTTTAGTAGCAGCAGCTTTAGGCAACATAATAGAGACGACGAAGGTAAATGAAATGGGAGAAACTGTTAGATTTGGGGAAACCGTTTCCTTTTGAGTATTGCTTTATGAATAATGAAAGCTATTCTGTTGACTGTTTCAGGAACATGATATACTTAAGCATATGAAGCCATACGATATTTTACCGACATATTATATAATTCGGCTCGCATCCCATCGCATCTCATTCTTGAAAAGTGGATTGGATTTCATTCATGAATGAGCAAAATGGAGCATGTTACCTTATAACATGTCATTATTAGATGATATACATACGGAAATTTCTCGTGGCTAAGTCTTATATAGACTCAACTTTCTTGATTCCTTAATAAGCTTATGTGTAACCATATCCCGGTGGGCTAGTATAATAATTGACTATGCGTGTGTACTTATGCACCTGCCAATATCTCTACAGCTTCGTTAGAACCATCGATGATTCTAGTAAGATGATGATATCATACATGATCAGTATACATGCTCTCTCTAGAGTCAGAGCAACCATCAATAATTTACTTCCTGTTAGAAAATGAGCTCGCCTAGAGTCCAAATCCATTTTCATCCATGGCTGCTTCCCATTCTAGCCTTTAATTAGTTTTCATTCAAGATTACGACATACATCCCATAAATGAGCTCTCTTTAGCTCTCCATTTGCGAAAACTTTCCCAATAATAAGTAAAGTTGAGTAGGAGAATGAAAAGCTTGTATACCACCACCACACATGTAAAATTCAACTTTTGTTTGTGAAATCTTTATGCATGAATTTTGTTTTCCGGCCCAGTCTTATAAATATATGAATAAGAAATTTACAATGGGAGAGAGAGAGAGGATTTCACTTTCTTTTGGGTTGACCGGAATAATCTGCATTTGCTTTTGGCAAACAAGAAGATGCCCTCAGCTTCGTATTCATGATGATGGTAATCAGAGAAAACAAAGCGGCTTAGAAAATTTGTGCCAATGGCAATCTCTCTACCAGATGTTGTTCTTGATATGAAATGTATATGAGAGGAGAGACCAGAGTTTTGTCTTAGTTTTGGGTTGATGTGGTCGTGAGAAAGAGAAAAGATGAGGACAACACTGAATACTTATGATATGATACTTATGCAAAACGACGTTTCAGGGTCCTTTCTCTTTGTGGTGATCTTGCTCTTGTTGGTGACGAGATACGATATGCAATTCAAAGTTGAATGTAAGTGGCAAGAGGGGATAAAAGGAGTATAGTCCCAAAACTTTATAGAGTTTGCACATGCTGCCATATAATATAATAGTAGCAGACTCCTACAAAAAATATTTTACACTTGTCATATTTTATTTACGCGTAAACTTCACAGTTTACAAATACCAACCAAGTAAAATAAGATTGTGTTTCTGTTTTACTTTTTCTTAAGTAAACCCAACAACCCAAGTTTCATACATACGGGTTGGTTATAGGATTGGGAAGAAACATAAAAAATATATCACTTTACATAATACTTCAAAAATGCATACAAACATGGGTATCTGCTATCTAGCACAAACCAGTCTCGTGTTTCCTACGAAAAAAAGCAACAACAAATCGCATTACAAGCATAACACAGGATATCCTTTGAATGTCATCACGCAATATCTTATCATATCATCGTCACGTTATCCTTTCCTCTGATCTCCTTTTACTTCTCCGCCCATTTAATGGGAAATAGAAAGCTGTAACTGATAACGGAACGGCAATGCCCCGTTTTTACTGTAACCGGAGCTAATAAATAATAATATGCCAAAACGAGACACGAACACACAAAAATCAACGTACAGTAGTACAGTGTCGAACACTTTGTCTTTTGTTAGCTTCACACTAAAGTTACCAAATGGTCAGAATTTTCAAAAACTAAATATAATCGTCAGACTAGGCATAGTTGCTAGTAAGATTATGTATCAAACAATTAAATACCATGTCATTCATTTTGTCCGATAAACTTTAGCGGGCGGGTGGTGAAAGTTTATTACAAACCACCGCAAAGTCTGCAAAGTCGAGTAAATTATGTTACAAGAACAAAAGGTATACGTTTGTTTTAGCACCACTTCCGGATTCTTACTCTATAAGAGAGTGCAATTCCAAGAAGGCTTCAGTGGTCTTCCGCGAAAGTGAACTTGAAAGAACAAAAAGCGCGGAATTAATCTGACGCTGACCTCATCCCGTGTGCTCTTTCTTCCCCGGAGCTCTTCCGTGTGCACATAAACTTGAGAAAGTAATAACAATAAACTTATCTTCTGTTATGGTTTTGAATAGGGAGCTGATGAGGTTCGTTTTATTCAGAAAATTCCAAGTGGAGATGGAAGAAAAGTTGGCCATCAAGATATACAGCAGATTCCATTTTGCTAACTTTGTCTTGCCCAAGGCCATGAGATAAAGGGAAGCATGTGGAATAAATGAGAATGATTAAGATAAAATAAACCTTGGAATTGGAATACATAGCCAATGTGAGTTCCCATTCCCTGGGGCTATCACAATAATGTTCGCTCCCTTTGAACGAAATGGACACACCTGAGCAATTTGACTTCCTTTTGACCGGTCAATAAAACCATAACTTTGTTCCTTTCCCTTCCGTTTTGACTTTTCCTCAAAAGAGAAAACTAATTCGCTGTATAATAAACCAACTCAAATGGTTTTCCTTTTCCTGAGTTAAGCTCGCTGTTCAATTATGATTTACCTTCGGCGTTACCAAATTGAATATCTCAATATGATATCACATTTGGACGAAATGGTGAAAGGAAATATATCGTCGGAGCAGAATACGTTATGGGGTAGAAACACGATATTTATTGCGAGCATTGCACTGTTTCGAAACATAGGGACCCTTTGTTGTGGTTCTTTTTCTGGACAAAAGGATTATCAGATAAAATTGATTCGTTGTAATACAATAATATACAATACATGAATTCATGTGGAGAGAAATGTCTGTTATTTCAGCTTTTGTGCTGCGAACAATACTAAAACAGATTTGGTATATGTTTGAGAACATACCGTATTACAAATGGACACACTTGAATACTCGCTCAAAAAAATGTTTTTCTGGCTGCGGTTTATTTCCAAAATATTTAATAGGATAATACAGGCAATCCAATATCCTTTCCAAACATTTCTATACAACTATCCTGTTTTAAATCCATTTTATAAAGTTTTATTCCAGTCTGTACTTTCATAATCGGGATTGATTGATGTTAAATGTGATGATGACAATATTGTTTAGCTATGAGAGTACAAGCAATAACAGTTCACTCCATAAAGAAACCGCAAAAGTGATCTATTCCAATCCCTTGTGAATACACTCAAGTAGCTTTATGGCTTACAAACGTTCGTGAAATGAAACTTTGCAAGCTCATAAAATGACACAGAACATCAAACTTATGTTGTACAAGTGCATAATTTCCCATTAATGTTGAAGTGCACGCAGTGAAAGTGTGTAAATCAGCGTGAGAAGTCATAAATATCACGTTATTTACAACATTACAACTCCCATTTCACATACTACAAAAGTTTACATCAGAGTCATCCAATAGTGTACAATAAACCATAAGAGTTTGTGTAATTTTGATATTTTGCAAATCTTGAATGAATCACATTTATGGCAACAAGAAGTCGAGAAGGTCATTCCATAACTCACGCAGGAACAGTTTGTTCTCTACAGAAGAGTAGGTGGATAAGCAGTAAGCAAGAACATTTTCTGTATCGCATCACCATTTTCCTTCAGACAAGAAAAGGCAGTAAAATAAACTCACTCCCATACACTAAATCTATGTATATATTCCTTTAGAAGCAAGATAATTTTAACTACAATCTACACCAGCATGACTGCGTGCATTGAACACCCACATACGAAGCAGTATGTAATATTCAAAATGTACATAAAATGCTAATGATGATGATATGATGATGTACGTACAACGGAGTTAGTTATTTCAAGCTAGTGTGTATCCCATTGTATATTTTATGGCTTCAACTTTTGATCACCAATTTTGCTCTCCACGTAAAGTGGCGTGTTGTGCCTACTCATGCATACATAAAACGAGATGAGAACGGGAAAAAAAGTGAGGAAATCCATGCAGTTTGTTTACAAAGCTGTACACACATATATAAAACGGGTAAATCCCTTCCAAAGTGCAACATGAAAGGTTTGGCAACCTCTTTCTGAGCTAGCTCTAGCTGCATAACATTATGTAGATTATAATGTAGGAGAAAGGCCAAGATAAAAAAAAGATATTCTTCTGATAATGGCCGATGATAGTGTGTATGTAATACACAAAGGGAACATTATGCCTGCACATGCATATTCTATCCAATAAAAAGGTGAAAGGTGCAATTGGGATTTATTGACTTTCCCATTTCATTTCCCTTCTTTCTCCATAAAAAAATCCTATGTAGATGTAGATAGAACACAACTTTGTAACTTGCTGACAGAAGGAAATCCCGTAATCAAAACGGGATTAGGTGGGCAAGCGAGCGTGTATCTCACTCTCTGCATATGGTTGTTTCATGATAATACACGAAACAAAAAAGATCATGATTCCCTTTTTAAATTGGGGAGAGAATGATATACCCAAAGACTGAAGACCCAAGCAAAATACATGGAAAACTGTATAGTGAAAATGATTAATTATTGCTTGTCTTCCGCTCTTCTCTCCTTCACATCATCTAATCTCCTTGTACTGCTGGTGAAAGCAGAAGGCTCAACTTGTTTTCTTACCCACCTACGCCTTCCCTCTTTTATATGCAAAGCTATATATATGCACATCATTCTACAACTGATATAAACTAGGAGAAAAATGGGTAGGAAGGAGATAGAATAAAGAAGGCAATTTACACCTGCACCTTGCTAACACACCCTTCCTCTTTCCTCTTAATTATCTTCATTTAATTTGCATGGAATTGGATGGAGAATGAAAGTGCAAAGTTTGCAGTTTTGAGATTAAAAGCTGGAGAGCAGACAGAAAATAGGGTCTTTGTCAGCACTGAAAAGATTGTCTGTTTCACACCACCATTGTCTCTCCAGTAAATGAGTTGCTTAATTGAATTCATTAAACTTCCATTCATTTTGGAGTACCATAGTAAGTATGTATATAAGCAAAATGATTATAAGAACTACATATAGGTTCTAGTATTAGGTTCCTTACCGCTTTCTTCCCGGGAGCGTGCCCAAGTATATCTGTTGCATTTGATCGGAACTCATATTGTTGTCACCGTTCGGCATGTTGTTGGCCATATCACGGGAATTAGTTGGGAAATTGTACACAAATAACGGAGAAAATTGAATGATTCCACTTCCCTTCTTGATGTGACGTGACGTGTGTCTTGAGAAGGAGCAGGAGGGACTTAATTAATTGCTTTATCTTCCTGCTCTCCTGTAGGTAAATAATGAATTTCCTCAAGAGCAAGATACACAGTCTGCTAATACCCCTCTTAAAAGTTGGCTCGACTAGACTTTCTCCACAAAGTTTACACAATCACAGTCGTCATCTCCATCACTTCATCATCATCATCATGGTTGAGTTTTTGGTAGCAAACAAGACAACCAAAAATAAACACACTTTTTCTTCCTCAAATACGACTTTCTCCTTGTGCAGGATGATGTTGATGATGATGTGAAGAAGTCTCTCACAATAACACAATGACTTTTTCCACTGGATTAATAACAGAGAGGGAGGATATACGAAAATTCCTTCAAATAAATGTATATTATAGTTTTATATCTTATATAATAGTCACTCAAACCTTTTTTTCTCTCCAGGTAAAGTTTACTCTTCTCATCTTAATCTCATCTTCTTCACAAACTTGACAACTTTGTTCGCTAGTCTCTGCCACTTGATAAAAATGAAGTGAAAACTAGAGTTCCACAAATTTTTCTCATACAATTAGAATCAGACACGAAGAAGGTAGAACTGTCTGTCTAGAATGCTCTGGTAGAGTTAGTCAAACACACTCTCACTCGGAAAGGAAAAGTGGTAAATATTCCCCTCCAGCTTTTTTCATTCCCTTTGTCATTACCAACAACATTATTGACAGAATCAACGTTTTTTTTGGTGCTGTACAACCTTGTTATATTTGGGGAGGAAAGATTGGAGAGTGAAAATCAAACCACAGTTGTATGGTTGCTTTCCTCGTTCAAGTTTTTTTTGTGTTGGAGAATGAAAGGTTACTGCACGATTGCCGATACTAAACATACACCACCACAGACAAAACCATACAGGCAACTGATGTTGACTATGACTGATAATAATTACGAGAGTGTGAGCTTTTCATCATTCCAAAAAGTACAAATGTATCAAAATTCAAGCACAGAGCTTTGTCACTGTCAACCAACTTTTGTGAACTGGTTACTACTGCAGCACGACCTATCCATTTATGACGGTTTGTATATTGGCAATGCTTACAGGGGTATGGGGTATAACGACAAATATTATTTGTGGTCGTTTCGCTTCTCCTCTGGGTATAAATTGTATACTTTTTGGGGGTGCCGATGATGACAATGAAAGATAAGATTATAGAGTTTCCAATCTATTGTTATTAATTTCACAGGAGAACCAAGTGAGTGGTGTGTTCTATTCTCTGGTGATATATAATTTATCCTTTCATGTGGATTTTCATGTCAGTTTATTCGCTCCCAACAATTAATTTACATGCGGCAGCCGTCCAATACGTTAGATGAGAAAAATATGTCGATAAACTATCCTTGTGGTGGAGCAAATAGTTGTTTCTTTCTTAAACCCCGAAAATGGAATGGATTTCAAAAGAAAACATTTCAATTTCACTCCTTTCCCAACAACTCTGTAGCACAATGGATGAGAGAAAGTATGTACACGCAGAGGATTTTATTGTAAGCTTTGGTTCACAAGGAAAATGTTACGGGTATAGCTTGATTGACAATCTGTTTCCATTTTCTTGGAGGAGCAAAGTGATGTGATGAAACGTTATGGTGAGTAGTACGTACAGAGGCGATGCACTTTGTGGAAATGAGTCTTGTGTTGTGGTTACGTTATTTATTACCCAATACAACACGCATATACACACTCAGAGAGAGAAAGATCAAAGTGGAATGGGAGAAGATGAGAATGGAGTGCAAAGGGGGTAGGAGGATGAATGGTAAAGGACACAATCACAATCAAAGTAACGGAGTATACGGAGCTCTAGCTCTTAAAGTATAAATGTCACACGAGGGCAATATCAAGTGAAACCCACAGACAAAAATCAGTGTAGCCGAACGAATATCATTATCAGAGAGGAACACTGACTGAACTTCGATCTGATCTGGAGCTAGTTGGAAGTGATGTGTGTATCCTTTTATTCATGCAGAGATTTCATGTAGCTCATGAGAAAAGAAATAGAATAGTTTATTGAATCAACAAGAGCCCCCCACAATTAGACTGAGGAAGGAAGGACCCACAATCAGCTAGGTTTGAAAGGATATTACCCTGATACCCACAAGGAAAACGTCAGAACCATACGTTATTTTAGTTTGAGACAATAATGCAATTTGATTGTAATAAATGGAGAAAAACTCTCATTTTCACTGAACAGAGCATGTATAAAATAATATGAATGTGTTGGGCTGGGGAACAATTTTCTTCTGCCTTTCGCCCTTCACTTGTCAATCAGTGGCAAGGATGGAGATGACTATGAAGTAATGACGTTAACGGAAGTAAAATAACTTTTCGCTGATGTCGAGACTGATGCAATAAAATTGTCCACAGGAAGGCGGAAGAGAATAAGCCAGCTAAGCACAAACCCTGATGTGCTCCTAACGGGAAACTGCATTTACTCGCTTCCGTCCTCGAAGATTCGGTTGGGGAGAAGGAAATCTAATTCAATTCCTTCAACCTTCCAATTCCCTTCGAGATGAGGACTGCAGTCGAAATGGTGGCTGCAATTGCTTTCCTAATGAGGAGCCATATATATATAGAGACATATAGGTAGAGAGACAGAGTTAATGCAGCGTCTCTGAAACCAGTTTAAAATGCACACTGGTCTCGGTTTAGAGTAAAACCCAAAGAGAAGGAGAAAGTGTGTGTTGTTGCAATGCTATGCACGACACAACTGACGGCAGACTCTGAGCTCCCATCCGATTTTCTAGGGAAAGATTTTCTCCTCTTCATCCAGCTGCAGCAAGCCAAAAGCCCGAATTCTAGCTCGGGAAAGAGGTAAGCAGTCTTCAAGTGCTGAAGTATGCAAGCAAGCAAGCAAGCTGCTCTAATAACTTGTAGGTATATACACAAGCATCAAGAAGACAAAACTCTTTCCTTTTCAAAGTGGCAGCAACAGCAAAGCAACCACTGTTATGTTCTTATTGTTCTGTCCGCCTACCGCACACAACTCAGCAGGATCCAATCCCTCCTTCTTATAGCTCAAGAAGTAATGTGTGTACTTGGATTTTTTGCACTTGTTTCGTCTCCCTTTTTATCATTTCCATATGTGAAGTGTGCAATAAAAAGTTTTAGGTGTTTTTGTGTGTGGTATTTATGTAGGTTTCGTAATATAGTGTATTTTTATCGGCAAAGAAAAAACTAGGGGAAAAGAAAAAACGATCTGCATAAATACATGTACCTATTTAATAATGATTGTCTCCACTTTCATTTAAAGCAAGGTAAGTTAATGTGAACATGCTGATTGACACACGAGGATGAAATAATTATAAAAAAAGCTTCACATTTTGAGTTAAATATATTTCTGTTTGCATTAACATTTTTTATTTGTTTGACCTAATATTTTTCAATTCGGAAGGGTATTTCAGACAAAATTTTTGATTTCGCTTAAAATCACATATGTTGTAGAGCACATCAAGTTTGGTCACTGTGCCAAGTTTCAAAGTTTTAAAAATTCAAAATTCGGATATATGGCGGTTTTTGTAAAAAAGCGGGAATAATTCGGTCTTCCCACTTTTACGGGAAAACGGCTTAACTTAGAACTTTAATTCCTTTTGTATATGAAAGCTAACTAAATTTGCTAGGTAAGGTATCTTTTGCTTTTTTGAAATTTGTCTAAATTCAATTTTTTTAAATTAATTATTGAAAAAATATTTTTTATGAACCATCGTATCTCAGAAATTTGAAAACGCAGGGAAAAACTAATTGCACAGGCGGACTCAGCGACCCAAAATACGGGTACTTCAGTACTTAGATTTTGAATTTTGAAAACTCGACATAATGGGTATTTCTACGATTTGCCCTCCCCGCCTTTTCTCGAAAATTTGAAAAACGCAGGGAAAAACTAATTGCACAGGCGGACTCAGCGACCCAAAAAAAAGGGTCAACACGCCCAAGGTTTGCCTACAGTGAGTACTCATGTAGTGCCTTAAAAGCTAAAAATAAGGGATTGGTAAATTTTATAAAAATAATTATCAGGATACATTAGTTCCCTCAATGTGGCGCGCATAGTTATCATTAACTAAATGAAATTAACTAATTACAGTTTAAACTGATTATATAATGTTTGAGAAAGAGTTCATTAGCAATTCAACTTATTTCTGTCCAATCCAATTTCTTGCTTATCGATCTTACTCAAGTCGCAGCACTTCAACAACAATTTCAATTCAACATCAGGTGTGCAGGCTTTAAGCGTCGAATATATGACATGAAAGTTTTAAAACAATGCTATTTCATAAACAGTTTGTCCTGATAACTATACAGCGCGCCACAGTGAGGGAACTAATGTGATCCTGATAAATTATTTTTATAAAATTTACCAATCCCTTATTTTTAGCTTTTAAGGGCACTACATGAGTACTCACTGTAGGCAAACCTTGGGCGTGTTGGCCCTTTTTTTATTTTTAGTTTTTAATGGCTATCGCTCAATTACGTATAACTGAGGCATAGTGCCGTTTCATCAATACATGGGTAGCAGTTATAAATTGGCACAGAAAACAGACAATCTGCGCCCGAAGCGCCACACTTTTAACTCTAAATCTGAAAGTCATAAAGATTGATAATCCAATGCGAAGTAGCTCTACTGCATACCCCTAATCCTAAAATCCATAATCAATCAGTGTTTAACACCGAAGTAAGATCACAAATCAGATAGCAAAAATCCCGTCAGTTGCTGCTTAGTATAGATGCTACCTCACTTATGCATGTAGTTACGTAGCAATGGTAATTGTCTTGGTGTGGTACATTAGAAATGATCATTTAATGCTAGTTCAGAGTAAGTAGTAATTTCTTCAGATAGCTAATGTCATATTTTGAAAACTACCAAACGGATTTCACTTTTGAAACCAGATTTGAGATCCTTACAGTTTGATCTTTATGTTTGATTCTATGTGTTTTTTCGTACAACAAAGTCTAGTAGCATTTTCTGTGGATTTCATTTTCCCATGTATTCTTTATGCCGGCATTATAATAACTGTAGTATCGAAACTACTGGTCGGATTAAAAATATCAAGTTGGACCACGCATCCTGAAAGTACGCCTCGCAAATCACCCTTTAGAAACTTTTTCGTAAAATGAAGTCTAAGGGTCGAAAGTGCTCGGGGTATCCAAAGTGCCATATGGCGTTTGCATATCCTACGTTCGTAGGATGCATGTACATTTGGATGTATGTTGTTAGGGACATACATACAAAATGTACATTTGCTATCCTTTAACTCACTGTAGGCAATAACTGTAGTATCGAAACTACTGGTCGGATTAAAAATATCAAGTTGGACCACGCATCCTGAAAGTACGCCTCGCAAATCACCCTTTAGAAACTTTTTCGTAAAATGAAGTCTAAGGGTCGAAAGTGCTCGGGGTATCCAAAGTGCCATATGGCGTTTGCATATCCTACGTTCGTAGGATGCATGTACATTTGGATGTATGTTGTTAGGGACATACATACAAAATGTACATTTGCTATCCTTTAACTCACTGTAGGCAAAATACGGGTACTTCAGTACTTAGATTTTGAATTTTGAAAACTCGACATAATGGGTATTTCCAACGATTTACCCTCCCGCCTTTTCTCGAAAATTTGAAAACGCAGGGAAAACTAATTGCGGACTCAGCGACCCAAATACGGGTACTTCAGTACTTAGATTTTGAATTTTGAAAACTCGACATAATGTGTTTTCTACGATATGCCCTCCCCCGCCTTTTCTAAAAATTTGAAACTGCAGAGGAAAACTAATTGCATAGGCAGACTCACCGACCCTACATATGGGTATGTCTCTCCTTAGATTTAGAATTAGAAAATAATGTCACCGAATTTCACAACTACTGTGTGATAAGCAATGAAACGCAGCAAGATGCAGGTACATTTCATGCCTTTAGAGTAGACGTACTGGAAAAAATTACAGAATATTTCTGGTTCCTGAATTTGGAGACTGTACTACATATCTGATGGTGCAACTGGGCAATAGAAGAACTTCAAAAAAATTGCATACATAATGCATCTTGACTCGGGGTCAGGGGTGAATGGCACTTCACAGCAACTGCACATGGCAAGTCAAACTGCGATGCAATATTCGGGTTGTTAAGTCAGTGACGCGAACGAGAGTCTTCAGCCTGGAAAGTTCATAACAACAGCCATGCAAATTGCAAATGTATACATTCTGTGGCGAGAAGTTCCCAACCCTGACCATTAAACCAGTGGTTCAGGAACCACGTCAGGCAATAGCTGCGAGGTATACTAGGTAGAAAACTATTCCCGGCACTCGTGGATGCCGCCTGATGTTTTCTTCTGAACAATACATAATACGAGGGAAGCTTACGTCATCATCTCAAAAACAGAAAGTTAAGTATAACTTTCTCCTTTGGGACTACAAAGTCTTAAAATTCTAAATCTAAGAATAGACGAACCCATATTCAGGGTCGCTGAGTCTGCCTATGCAATTAGTTTTCCTCTGTAGCTTCAAATTTTTTAGAAAAGGCGGGGAGGGTAAATCGTGAAATACCCATTATGTCGAGTTTCAAAATTCAAAATCTAAGTACTGAAGTACCCGTATTTTGGGTCGCTGAGTCCGCCTGTGCAATTAGTTTTTCCCTGCGTTTTCAAATTTTCGAGAAAAGGCGGGGAGGGCAAATCGTAGAAAATACCCATTATGTCGAGTTTTCAAAATTCAAAATCTAAGTACTGAAGTACCCGTATTTTGGGTCGCTGAGTCCGCCTGTGCAATTAGTTTTTCCCTGCGTTTTCAAATTTCTGAGATACGATGGTTCATAAATATTTTTTTTCAATAATTTAAAAAAAATTGAATTTAGACAAATTTCAAAAAAGCAAAAGATACCTTACCCTAGCAAATTTAGTTAGCTTTCATATACAAAAGGAATTAAAGTTCTAAGTTAAGCCGTTTTCCCGTAAAAGTGGGAAGACCGAATTATTCCCGTTTTTTACAAAAACCGCCATATATCCGAATTTTGAATTTTTAAAACTTTGAAACTTGGCACAGTGACCAAACTTGATGTGCTCTACAACATATGTGATTTTAAAGCGAAATCGAAAAATTTGTCTGAAATAGCCTTACCGAATTGAAGAAATATTAGGATCTTTGCATGTTGCGCAATGGCGTTTTCAAGCGGTGGGAATTACACGCTTTGTCATAAGCATAGTCTGTTTATTTCATCCAAATAGTAAAAAAAGCAACAACAACAAGGTGGTGGTCTTAAACCATTTCCCCTTGCCTGGCTTTGTTTTTGTAAAAAAAACTTTGGTACTAATGTTTTCACCCGAAACGTTGAAAAAATGGAAACTTTTAGCCCAGTCGGCAATACAAAAACCAAAAGCGGAAGCCATCTGCAACTACACGTTTCCTGCTATTTCCGTGTACGGAATTACTGGTTGTGGGTGTGTATTTTGTTGGCGGATTACTTGACATAATGGATGAACCTTTCCTGTTAGCAAAAACAGTATTGTTCCTTCTGGTTACATTATAATGCAGTTTAGGTTCATTCTGTATCTTCAAAGAACATATGCCGGCATATCACCGTATGTACGTTTCAGGTTTCAGTTTTGACAAGAATGACAATGTAATGAGTTTTTTCCAGGGCGTCGTCGGCTCCAACTTGGTTTACCTTTCATTATTATCAGGAAGCGCGTACAATATATATTATGGATATTATACAACACACAACAACCATCATCGTTAAAATATGCTGTAATCTGTATAAAAATGCCATACTAAATCCCTCAAAAAGTAATACCGCACTCTGTTCTCCTTCCTCCTCATCTCATCATCATCATCATCATCTTTTCACCAGCAACAACGCAACGCACGTTATTATTTACCTTAAAAAACTG